>CM054060.1:421995241-422125366 GCA_028641055.1 Alopecurus myosuroides
GTATCCTCTCAAACGCGCCATCGAACCTTAAGTGTGTCACCCGACAGTTCGTGAATAATATAGACATAATCGAGACTCCTCTCCGATCAATAATCAACAGCGGGATCTGGGAGATCCGTGATGACTCCTATATATTCAACGATGACTCTCGTGATCGTGTGAACCATCAACGTCGTGAACTATTCTCTTTGTCTCGCGATATTTTACTTGTTCGAGATTCGATCATTGGTATCAACCATACCTTGTTCAATTTCGTTACCGAAAAGTACTATTTTCTCGTTCCCATGATATAACATCCTTGTGATCATATCAGGTGCTGGCAAGCGGTGTCGATGTGATATCACCGAGAGGGCCCAGAGTATATCTCTCCGTCATTTTGGATGGACAAATCCCACTCTTGATCCATGATCCTCAACTAATACTTTTCGAATACGACACATGTATCAACGTTTCCGGTTAATACAATTCTAGCATGAGAAATAAACATTTATCATAAACAAGGAATAAGATAATAACCATTTTATTATTGCCTCTCGAGCATATTCCCTTCAGCTTGATCTTGAGTACACGCGCTACCAAGAGGATGTTGCCGTCTTCAAACTATGCTTTAAAAAGAATGTCTTAGTATTTCAATGTGAAATTTACATTTTAGGCTCTTGATCCATTCATAGGTTTATGATGAAAATTGCATAGGATAGCAACATGTCCGATCCCCGTTTGAATCATATACATATGACATAGTTCATGGTGAATTAATTTTCCTTGTTGCATATTGGCAAATCCGTGACAGAACATATATGACATAGTTAATGTACGACATGCATATTGGCAAACTGAATATGATAGCAAAATGTTCCCATTTGAATTCTATGTGAAAGATCAATTACTATTTAGTAGTGAAGTAATCTTCCTTGCTGCATATTGGAAATTCCGCGATAGAACATATGACATAATTAATTTAGAACATATTGGAACATTGCATAGGACAGAAAATTGTTCCCATTTGAATTCTACATGAAAGATCAATAATATTTAGTAGTGAATTAATTTTCCTTGCTGCATATTGGCAAATCCATGATAAAACATATGGCATAGTTAAATTTAGTAGTTTTATATATCACTTCATATAGGTTATGCAAATTGCATAGGCTTCCCATTTGGATTCTATGTGATATATCAATTTATATTTAGAAGTGAATTACTTTTCTTTATTTCATATTGGCATATATATCCAATAGGTTATTGTTATGATTCTTAATTTACTACTAAGTACAAATTTATGAGTTTATTATATCACTTCATATAGGATATGCAAATTGCATAGGATTCCCATTTGAGTTCTATGTGATAGATCAATTTGTATTTAGGAGTGAATTAATTTTCCTTATTGCATATTGGAATATATAATTAGTAGGTGATTGTTATGATTCTGAATTAACATTTGTTCCATTCTAATTGGTTGTTGCAGTAGTGACAAGAAGTGTCCAACTCTCATGAACTTCCTTTGCAGTGGCATTCATTTTGCAGGCGTTGATATAAATAATGAGAAGACCAAGATGAAGAAAAGTTTCAATATTGAGATACCGGCTGCCTGCCACATTGATATCCAGGATATATTTAGGCCTCGACATGAGAGGACTTCAATGGTTCATATGGCAATCGATTTGATCGACGACTACTATACTGATATGAAGAGCAATATCGAGAACCACAATGAGAGGGTTACGGCCCCACTTCACGACAACAAAATTGAGTATACAACCATACATGCTTACGTTGCATACGAGTCGTGAACCATGGGCAGCGTCACCTCGTACCTGTAGCACCAGCTTGGGGGCAACAAGTCGATGATGATTCAGACGACTAGTGTTTGCGTGGGAGAACACACTTTTATATATGTCTATGATGTAGTGTTTGGGGGGCCGATCCTCTGATATCTATGATGTAGTACATTATATATCTCTATGATGTAATACTTTATATAACTCTATGATATAGTACTTCAAAAAAGAATGTCTTGGTCTTCCAATCGGAAAATTGCATAGGATAGCAACTTGTTCTTATTTGAATTCTATATGAAAATTTTAATACTATTTGGTAGTGAATTAATTTTCCTGTTACAAATTGGCAAATCCAGGATAGAACATATGACATAGTTAAATTTATGTGTTTCTTATATCACTTCATATAGGTTATACAAATTGCATATAGATCAATTTGTATTTATTAGTGAATTAATTTTCCTTGTTACATATTGGCATATATATTTATTAGGTTATTTTTATGATTCTTAACGAACATTTGTCCCATTTTAATTTCTTGTTGAAGTAGTGACAAGAACTGTCCGGCTCTCATTAACTTTCTTTGCAGCGGCATACGGTTTGCTAGCGTTGATATAAAAAATGACAAGATCAAGATGAGGAAAAGAATCAATGTTGAGATACCGGCTGTCTGCCATATTGATATCCGGAGCGTTGAGATCCTGAACCACAAGATAGGGAGTTTCATGAGTTATAGTCTGAAAGTCCCAGAGCAGACAAACATGAGGGAAACTTGTCAAGAGTTGGATCATACCTTTGTCTTGTGACTTCTTAGGGCCTAGCCTAGCATAACCAAGAAACTAGTTACACTTTTCATAAGCTAGTTTTTCTCAAACAGGGCTAGGGTTTCATCGGAGAGGGGCTCCGGAGCGTTGGGATCCCACCACAAGATTGGGGGTGCCATAACATATGTGTACAAGTGTGATATGGGTTTCAGACGACAAAGATTGCACTTCGGGTGTGACATGCTTCAGCGACATCCACTTCTCTCTTGGGAGTTCCATAACTTATAGCCTGAAAGTATTGGATTAGACAAACATGAGGGGAACTTGTCAAGAGTTGGGTTATGTATGTCATATTTGGATTTCTCTCAGTCTTCTAATCGATTTAGACATATTATTTCTCAAATTTCAATTTTTGGATTTGCATATATGAATTATTCAATATTAAATGGAAAAAAGGCAAATAATTTACTTATTATATGCATTTGAGAATATTTTAATTCAAAATATAATTAATGATTCATTTCTTTAAATAATTATTTCGATTCATCAAATAAATGTGTGTGACATCATAGTCCATGGGTTAATAGGATTGATAGGATAATGTTGTCAAGTAAGTATCTTTTGTTTGAAGTTAGCTCATAGGAGAGGAACTAAGAAGTTACGCGTGCTAGTGCTAGGTCTTAGGATGGATGACCTGTGGGGAAGTGTTAGTAGAAGTGAGTAATTTAGGTTGAAATTAAGAATGCTTAATGATAAATGTGTGTTTAAGTGGTTAAACGATAGAAATAGAAAAATGGAAATAATTTTGAAGTTTTTCTGAAAAAGAATTAAAAAAGGATAACCTTTAGTACTGGTTCTTGCAACGAACCGGTACAAAAGGTATCCGGCCCGGTGGGCTCCTCTGGGGCCACATGGAGGCTGTTTTAATTCCGGTCCATAAGGAACCGGTACTAAAGGTTTTAATTCCGGTCCATAAGGGGCCTTTAGTGCCGATCAATTAGTACCGGTTATCCAACCGGTACTAAAGGGACTCTCGAACAGGTACTGATAGCCCAGTTTCTACTAGTGCTCTTGCTCGAGATCATTGCACCACTAATAGGAAAATGCCTATCTGTGGCGCACCATTTTGGAATTATGTGGCGCACCTAGGGGCCGTAGTATGAAGTTCTGTCACATCTCATAATTACATTGCAGGATCGGCAAATGGGGAAAATTAACTCGCACTGAGGCAAGGCTCTCACAAATTTCTATGATCCAAAGCCCTGGTTAGTACCACATCGTCAATACAATAAACTGTTTTTTTTTCTTTGTCTATATCATTGATTGCATGGGTATACATCTGTGTTGGAGAGGACTGGTTTGCATTATAGATCTGCCCAGAAAGCATTTTGTTCCTGCACATGTTACATCATCTAAAAGAAATTTCTCTGTACAGATTGTTGATTGTTCTCCTGATAAATTGGGAAAATTATTGGTGTAGCATATGGCATCCTCTCAGCCTAATGGGGTACGGCGTCCATTTCGAGACCTAACGAATTCCAACGATACAGGTAAATATATCACAAACTCATTCTTAATAATATAGACCCTTTAGATCACACCACAATTTTATTTTCTCATAGGACAACGGGCAGATCCAAAGGAATTGAAGAGACAAAGGGAAAGAGAGAGTATGCACTAAACAAAGATGAGCCGGGCTCTCAAGAAATCTTCTGCAGTTTTCAATGAAGAACGAAACTCCAACTAGCATACCTCTGGCCTTAACACCTGCGCAATCGGGTTTTAACCCTATGCATAATGCCACTGGGAAATCAGCTGTCACCTAGCTACGATGCGCTCAAGCTACGGAAGGTGATGATCAGTAACCATATAAATACCAGCATCATATATGTACCATTAATGGAGTATAAACAATGGTGATGTAGGGATGACTACGGTTGTCGTGTCGTCCGGTGGGACTACATTCGATGGACAAAACTATTTTCAGTTAAACTGGAGTGTCTCTTCTAACAAAGAAAATGACTTCTATGGTATTGGGTCTTCCCAGGGACATGGGTTACAAAAAACACCTAAAGGCTTATTAAGCATCATGGGTAATCTTGAACAATTTTGTCTCACATATCACTTTTAATGTGGGAACACTAATTTCCATTTTTCATGCAGCAGATAAACAAGCAGTAAGAAGCCAAAGGGAAAATTTAAGATATGACAAAAACAAAGAATTTGTTTTACACAGGCTACGCCGAGACGCGTAATCGAGCTAATGCTACACCTGTCCTTATGAGTGTAGAACACAGCAAATCGTTACACCTATGTCAAACATTGGTGCAACAGGATTAATCACGGGTTTCATGGCTACAGGGGAATCGGCGGTCATTCAGCTACAACATACATCAACCGTAGAGCATGGAGGAGTCAGAATGAAATCAAAAGAAGCGATTGTCAGAATGCACATCCTAACAGTAAGAAGCGATTGTCTTATCCCATAACAAATCAGTCTCAGATATCTCCCAATCAGGATACCAAAAGTAGGACACAGCAGCGCTGACCCTAGCGACTACTGCCCTTGCGGAAGGCATTAAAAATTTTGCAACTCCAAGACCATGCTGTAGTAATAACACCTTAATGTACATCGTGTGTGAGAAGAGAGAGTGGGCAGGGGCAGGGGAATCCGAACTTACAGTTTGGATTGAGTAGGGGTCGATACTTGCGGACATCGGAGGTGGCGGTGGCAGCCGGCGCGGCGGGGCGGATCACAGGCTCGGTGAGTTGGAGCGAGGCGAGGCAAGGACGCGAGCGGACGGTGCCGGCGTGGTGTAGTGTGCAGCGAGCAGGCGGCCGACGCGACGGATGCGAGACCCGCGAGAATGCCGAGCTGGAGTGCTCCCTCGGGATTTCAGCAACCGGACTCGACGAGGATGTCGTAGATGATTAGGGGCGTGCGGCTCGGCGGCTCCTCGCGACGGCAGTGGAGGCCGATCCGTAGCAGCAAGCTAATGGGGAATGGAGAACGGGGAAAGTGGTGTACTTGGGGAGTTGGGCAGTCAAGAGTTAGGTGAGAGATTGAGTAGAGTGAGAGTAGTGGGTGTGTCGTGTCCATCTTTTTTTTCTTCATTTTTCCTTTTTTTAGATGGTTTCTGTTTCGTTAGTTGATCCCATTAGTCTAAGTCTACTCGAGCATGTAGGTACGAAGGGGTTAGCAAATAATTATTTCGTCCCTATTTCGAGACCAACATGGGGATACACATATTTAAAAATATGGAAATGGGTAATACTATAAACCTTGCACTTCAGTTGGCTAACACCAAATGGAACGAACACATCTCCAAATGGGGGCGCAAGGTCCCTATTGTTCCGAAAAACTCGAACGGGTATGAAGCTTTTCACTTAATATAACATTACTTGAATTGTAAAACGCAAACACTAATATGAAATTTCATATTTTTATGCAGGTCTTTGTCTGGTTATTTGGTTTTTAATTTAATGCACTCGTGGTACGATGAAGCGTCATCTTTTCGGATACACGCGGTGAATATTCCCATCCATACTCATTTGCTACACAATGAACATGAATTTTTACATGACAAAACGTTGTATATTGCATATGTAGGACGATTCTGAGTTGAGATAGCGATTCTTGGTACATATTTTGAAGTATCAAGACAATGAAGCGATCAACAATATTCCTGACTTGGAACGAGGAATTATTGATCGCATAAAGAAATGGACCTTCTAAGTTCCTAATAGTGCATAATATTCCGTGTGACTCTTTTTTTACTATCGCTTTGAACCGGTGTTGATAATATTTATATTTTTTAGATGAGATTTATATTACTCTGCTAACAAAACAATGTCATTGAGATAGATACGGGATTTTATTTTATATACGTGCGGTGCACGTGCACGTATACTAGTGGTATCAAGGTCCCGTCTGGCTTCTCGTCGTATATAAAGGGAATAATAAATGTGGCGGAGAAAAAATTCCAAAACCTGAAGTCTCATGACTTCCACGTGTTGATGACACAATTGCTTCCGATTGCGTTGAGGGGGATTCTACCAGAAAATGTTCGACTACCCATTGTGAAGTTATGCGCATTCCTCAATGCAATTTCTCAGAAGGTAATCAATCCAGAAAGTCTATCAGCGTTACAGACAGATGTGGTCCAATGTCTTGTCAGCTTAGAGTTGGTGTACCCACCATCCTTCTTCAATATTATGACACACCTCCTAGTTCACTTAGCCAAAGAGATTACCATTCCCGGTTCTGTGTGTCTACACAATATGTTCCCCTTTGAGAGGTTCATGGGAGTCTTAAAGAAATATGTTCATAACCGTGCTAGGCCAGAAGGAAGCATCTCCAAGGGTTATGGAACAAAGGAGGTAATTGAGTTTTGTGTTGACTTTCTTCCAGACCTTAAATCGATTGGTGTTCCCGAATCGCGGCATGAGGGAAGAATGACTGGAAAATGCAGGCTAGGAAGGAAAGCAAATATATTTATGGACGGACATTCTTTCACTAAAGCACACTACACAGTTCTACAAATGTCCACCTTGGTGGCTCCTTATATCCAGAAACACAAGAATATTATACGGTCCAAAAACCCGGGGCTGTCTGAATCCTCGATTAATGATGAACACATGGATAGTTTCGGCGCCTGCTTGCAGGCAGAACTCATGAATAAAAACATTGTTGGAGATGAGCTCTACTTGTTGGCCAGGCCACCATCTTCGACTGTACTAACTTTCCAAGGGTACGAGATAAATGGGAATACATTTTACACGATCGCACAAGATAAAAGGAGCACCAACCAAAATAGTGGCGTCCGTTTCGATGCAACCGGATACAATGGCACAAAAGACACATATTATGGTTACATAGAGGATATATGAGAAGATTATAATAACTTTGAAGAAATTCTGCCCTTTAGAGTGAAAACTAACCCAAGCATTGCGTTAAATAAGGAAGATGCTCCATGGCTACGACAGAGAAGTAAACAATGGCGGCAATAGTTGGTGATAACGTATTAAACCTTCATGGTTCATGTAATATTGCTAGACTATTTTGTAACAATGTAACAAACATTGCAGATTAAACAATTCATAAACTAGTTTTTTTTAATGTTTTAATTTTCAAACATTGTTACTAGTTTAATTAGTTAGAATAATTATTTTATAAAATAGAAAATGTATTTGAAATATTTACGTAATTTTAAACACTTTTCATATACAAAGTTTCTCCAAATTCTAAACCATTCACAAAATAGGTTTTTTAAAATGTTAGAAAATACAAAACTTGTTACTAGTTTAAATAGTTAGAATAATTATTTTATAAACAGAAAATGTTATTGAAATGTTTATGCAATTTTAGACTCTTTTCATATTGAAAGTTTCTCAAAATTCTAAACCATTTGAAATATATTTCAAACCATATTTTAAATAGTATTTGAAATGTCCGAAAGAAACAAATTGGTGGCAGAAAAAAAAAATGAAATTTTGAGCCTTTTGCCCCGGTTCGTGTTACCAACTAGGGCAAAAGAGTCGCGCCTATATAACCCGGGCCGCGCAACCTCCCGGGGCAACACAGAGCAGTTTCGGAGTTTTTCGCTAAGTCCCCGGCGCCGAAATCCAGAGCGCCGCCGTGAGGCTGCCCCGGTTTCGACCCCGGTGATCCTCTCCACCACTGCTCCTCGACGCCTCCCGTCCTCGCGCCTCCATGCGGTGCGCCCGTCCTAGCGCCGGCCATCCCCGCGCCTCCCATACGTCCTCGCGCCGCCCGAGAGATCGCCGTCGGACCTCCTCTCCCGCGCCGCCGTGCCCCACTCCTCAGGTGAGATTGCCTTCGTGCCCTCATCCTCCTCACTGCATGCATTAGTTAGTGTTAGATTAATTAGTATTAGTGTTAGATTTAGTATTAATTATATTAGTGTTAGATTTAGTGTGTGGTAGATTAAGTATTAGATTAGTGTTAGATTTAGTGTTACATTAGTGTTAGATTAGTGTTAGATTTAGTATTAGTATTATTGTTAGATTAGTATTAGTGTTAGATTAGTGTGTGTCGAAGAGTCGTGTCGACAAATCCCTCGGATGATCCGGTAGGGTTTTGAGTAGAGGAACAATGTACGCGCTGGTGATCTCGATGGCTAACAAGGAGAAAGATTTACCCAGGTTCGGGGCCCTCGTAGAGGTAAAACCCTTAATCCTGCTTGTCTGATCTGTATTATGGCGAGATAGTCGAGCTCATTACAATGGCGATGCCATGATGAGGCGTACGGGGTATCCCGTGTATTGCCTAGTCTAGTTGTGGCTTGTATCTTCCTCTCTCTAGATTGGATCGGGATTGGTTGTCCTTTTCTGTCCTTCCTCATGGCTTTATATATGCAACCAGGAGGTGGTTACATGAGTCCTAGTAGACTACGTATAGGAGTTCTTGTCTTGACCCGCAAGTCTTGCGGGTGGGCTTCTGTTGGGCCTTCTAGAACCGCGGGATATCACCTATCTTTGGGCCTAGATCTTGGGCCTTGGACCGGGTAGGCTCACCCGATAGGTCCAGGAATCATCTCCACGTCAGTAGCCCCCGAGTGTTTATTCGAGTGAGAACAGTCGGGTAAGCACTCAAAGTTTGTTCTAGATTTCTTCGACTGGTCATTCAATCGTCTTATTTCGAGGGTGCATACCCTATGCGTGATGCGCTTCTGTACTCGAGCATTGCGTGATAAATGTGTCTTGTGTTGGTTGTTTTTGCAGAAGGATGTGGCTCAGTCGCTTGACTCTCCCGAAAGATCAGGGCCAATTAATTGCATCTAGGGCAAAAACGGTTCTGGCCTACACGAATTCGAGACCTTCGACTCGAATCCGGCAAGGTGATCATTGCGACTGGGCCGTGGAGGTCTTACCGAGTCAAACTTAAACTAAAGGGGTACCCGGCGCGTCCGCTAGGATTTTTCTTTGTTTTGTTGACACGGGAAATTTACCGGAGGACGCAGCTTGAGTGCAATTCCAGGTCCAAAAGAGAGATCCTTGGGTCTTACCTTCGTACTCGAAATAATACGGCATCCGGATGTGCCTAGTCGGCCGAACGATCCAGGATAAGGATGTGTAAATACATCGTGTGGTAGAGTTACGGGAGCCGCACACTCGCGATTTTATCTTAATCATGTTTTTGCGATTCTTCCGGTGAAGAGATCTTCCTTCTTAATCTTGTGCGAAAGAGATTTCACGTTATTAAGTTCGCACGAAAGAAATTTCGTCTTGATGTGCCCATACGAAAGAGATTTCGTGTCAGGGAGACTATGCGAAAGAAATGTCGCGTCTTGATGTGCCCATACGAAAGAAATTTCGTGTCAGGGTGCTTATGGAAAAGAAATTTCGCGTCTTTGATGTGCCCATACGAAAGAGATTTCGTGTCGGGGTGCTTATGCGAAAGAAATTTCGCGTCTTGATGTTCATACGAAAGAGATTTCGTGTTATGATGTGCGCAATGACGTCAACGCGCACTCGTCTGCTCCCGATGGGACGTGACGTTGTGGGGCAAGCACGTAGGGCCTGTCGGATATATACCAAATAGGGGTATAGAAGATGGTAGACAAAGTGCCGGATTACCAGGGTGGCCTAAGTGGTAGTGGGCTTAGGTCCATTGGGCGGCCCAGTAACCCGACGCACAGAAGCCGGATTCTAGAAGAACCCGGATCACAGCCCACGTGATCTGGCTTGGAATAGAAGATGGATTCCTTGCTTTCCAAGTTACAAGTTACCGTAGTCTTCTAGGTTTCCTATTCTGTAAGCCCTAATCCGGCTATTATATAAAGCCGGACGGGAGCTAGATTAGATAAGTTGGAAGCACCGCATAACAGAGAAGCTCTAGGCCAACTCGCCGAGAAGTTCATCCTCGCCGAGTAGCTAGATCTGTACCCTCACATTGTAACCCTGTTTACAGGCTTTAGTCCCGATTAGTGAGAAGTGCAGGAGTAGGCACGTCGTACTGTCGCGACGTACCGAACCTGGGTAAATCCTGTGTTCATCGTTCACCACGCGATCCCGTTACCCCACGTCTCTACCGTAGTCTCATGGCACCCCCGTCTATGAAAACTACTACGATGTCTCGACAGTTGGCGCCCACCGTGGGGAAAACGACGTCAGGCGTGAAATTCCGATCTGGGATACTCGGTGGAATTGGAAGATCAATTACTGTCGGAAGCCTGGAGTTCGACGACGACGTCGGACGCTTCCTCGACAACGGATCCTACATACCGGCGCAAAACCATCTAGTAAGTGCCTGCGTGTTACCGATTGGATCTGCTAACATTTTCATCGGACTAACTGCAGAAGCAATGGGGTTTTGCGGTGGAAGAAAATTTATCCCACCCGCCCTATTCCCGGTCGAAGACGACTATGATGCCGGATTTTGCTCAGATCGCCGACAAAAAAGTGATACACACTTTATCGGCATGGTGCAATCGGAAGTCGCCGAAAACACGGACGACGGAAATCCCGTGCAAGAGGCAGACAACAATACACCCGTCACAGAGACGGAAGACATGATACCCGTCATCCAGACGGAAGATCCGACATCCGCCAACATGGTAACAAACTCGGAAGCCGATTCTGTCCTAGCTGCTATTGAGGCAAGATTAGAATCGGAAACCGGATCGGATGATTTCCAATCCGAAGACGAAGATGAAGATGCCTTCGAAAGAAAAGTTAAATCTTTTCAAGAGGAATTCCACGAAGTGCTAATGGCAAAACCGGCTGAAGTCACGGATGCCGGCAGCGAGGAAAGCCCAAAAACTCCTCCGCCAGAGGAAGAGAGAGAAGACGGAGAAACTTCTCCGGTATTCCCCAATGTCAAGGAGATGACAGAAGATGAGCCTGTCAAAAAATCTCCCTCTTCCAAGAAAAGGCACAAGTCCGCTAAAAAACACCGGAAGAAAAAACTAGCTTATACAGCTGAAGAAAGCCCGGAAATAGGAGAAGCAAGCGGAGAAAAGCCTGCGGAGAAGAAAAAGGAAATCCTTGTTGTGCCAATGACAGAACAAGAAGAACAAGATCTGTTACAAACGCCAGTGGGAGCAAACGAGCCCCCTGAGATGCTGGAAGCCAGGAGACAAGCTTTCCAACGGCAACAGCAACGTCTACTCAGATCTCGGGAACACCTCCAACAAACCCAGCATGATATCAAAATCATGAAGGAAGAAATAGAGGAGTACGAGAGAAAGAATAGATCTGCCATCAAACCTACAAGGTTACCCGGAATTGCAAAACCGGAAGAACTACCGCCAAAAGAAAGGTTTCATAACCCATCTTGGCAAAAGCGGGTAAACGGCAAAGATGCCAGGGGCGAGCCAATATACAAAACCGCAGCAGAAAATGCGGAGGCAGCGTTCGCCATCCTCAACAATGATCTGTACTCCAACGGTGAAAAACTCCAAGGGGTGTATGCTTTCTTAGGAAAAGCATTACAACAGCAACAGCGAGGCCAAGAGCGATCAGGGAGGCTGCACGATAACTCCGCCCTATGCAAAACAGCTACTTGCGCTGCTGGAGCACCTGGACCGGAAGAACCTGGAGATTCAGACAATTCAAAAGATAAAAAAGAGGATCCGAGAAAAGACAAGAAAAACCCCGACAATCGGGATGCAGCGTCTAGAACCAGACCTCATCTCCCGAAGGATGGATATAAACCCCATGATCGGGAAGACAAACACCGGAATGACGTCAAAATAATGCCACCTCCGAGAAACCCAGCTGAGAAAGCCGGAAGATATGATACACCTCACAGACGTGAAAGATCTCGGACACCCCCTAAGGATAAAGGAAGGCACAGGAGCAGAACTCCGCCTAATCCAAAGGAGCGTGACCACGGAAGAAATAACCCCGGAAAAGCGCGTCCGCGCAACAATGGAAAAGAAAGGAGCAGATCCCCCTCTGTCCATTCAGCCGGAAGATATTCTGCACACATGGATAGAGCAGAAAAGGATGATCTATACTTTGGTCCTAAGTGTTTTACTGACAGGATCCGAAGGATAACCCTGCACTCTGGCTTCGCCAAAGTTGGTCCAACTTACCAAAAATATACCGGTAGCACAAACCCGGATACCTGGCTCTCAGACTATTATACAGCCGTCCAGATCAACAATGGGACAGACCTGGAAGCTGTCAAGTTTCTTCCCCTAATGTTGCTAGACGGAGCCAGAGATTGGATCAATGGATTACCATCAAGAACTGTCGACAGCTGGGATGATATGGCTAGAGTATTCACTCAGCATTTCCGGGGAACGTACAAACGCCCGAACAGCATCAACCAGCTGAACCGTTGCACCCAATTTGAGGATGAACCATACGTGGATTTCATCTCCAGATGGACGGCAATGAAGAATAGTTGTTCTGGAGTAACTGGCGTACAAGCAATGCATGCTTTCGTCAATGGCTTAAAACCCGGACTTGTACCGTTCATGGTTGGTTCTAAACAGCACAAAGATCTCCGATCTATGCTTACAACCGCTAATGAGCACGCTGCAGCCGAAGACGACATCATAGCAAGAGGAGGCAATATCGATACACTGATACTCGCCAAGAAAACCCCTCGTTCTGACAAAAAAGGAGCTCCGGAAGCAACGACAAAACCCAAAGAGGTCAATATAGACTTTGGAGGAGAAAAGGGAAACAAGTGGAAAGGACGCAGCCCAGATCCAATCAATTACACTCCCGAAGAATGGGAGAGAATTAAGTCGCAACCCTGTGTCCACCACTCGAAATTTGGGAAACCCACCCATACAAATGCGCAATGCCGGCTAAATAAGCATATGAAAGGCAATGCAGGATCCGGAAGTAAGGGGAAGGGTTCCAAGAGGAAACCTGCCAAACAAAAGCCAGAAGCTGACAAAGAAGACAGTGAATCGGACACTGACAACAAAATCCAGGAACAACAGCGAAAAGGCGAACCCAAATTTCCGAGAGTTGATGGAGAAGCAATGCTAACTTTCTTAGCAACTCCGTCCGCAAAGGTGGCCAAAAGAACACTTCGGGAAATAAACGCGGTTATCCCTGCGACCCCGAAATTCTTGAAGTACTCCAACACACCAATAATCTGCGATCAGTCTGATCATCCTGGAAATATCCCTGAACCCGGCACACAAGCTCTTGTTGTAAGCCCTATTGTTCAAAATACCAGGCTAAGAAGAGTGCTGATGGACGGAGGATCCACCATTAATATAATGTACCTGGATACACTGAAGCACTTGAAGATCTCCGAGTCCCAGCTCAACTACAGCAATATACGCTTCCATGGCATTGTTCCTGGCAGGCAAGCACGGTCCCTAGGAGAAATTTCCCTAGATGTCACCTTCGGAGATAAAGATCACTTCCGGCAGGAAAAAGTATCCTTCGAAGTAGTGCCGTTCGAAAGTGTGTATCACGCAATACTCGGACGTCCGGCTTTCGCCAAATTCATGGCAAGATCCTGTTATATCTATAACAAGCTGAAGATGCCAGGACCCAAAGGAGGAGTAATCGCCATAGCCGGTGATTTCAAGCTGGCAAACGAGTTGGAGAAGCAAAACGCCCTTTGCGCTCAGAGAGTTATAGCAAAGGAAGAACTGAAGGAATTAGCCAAGGAAGTATCGCCGTCAGAAATGCCGGCAGGAAAAGAAACTCGGAAACCAACAGACAGCTTCAAGGCGTCCGAGAATACAAGGCAGGTAATCCTAGATCCCAAAGATCCGACAAAATTTGTCGTTGTAGGGACTGGGATGACTGACAAATAGGAAGGCGAGCTCATCAAGTTACTCCGTGAGAACTGGGATATTTTTGCCTGGTGTCCAGCTGACATGCCAGGCGTACCCAGGGAACTTGCTGAGCACCAACTCAAGGTTATTCCTGGATCAAAACCCGTCAAACAAGGTCTCCGTCGATTTGACGGAAGAAGACGGAAGGCTATTGGCAAAGAAATTATCCGGCTTTTAGCAGCGGACTTCATCAAGGAAGTTATCCATACTGATTGGTCCGCAAATCCGGTATTAGTACCGAAGAAAGACACAACCGCTCTTAGAATGTGTATAGATTACATAGGATTGAACAAATTGTGTCCAAAAGATAGGTTCGCATTACCGCGAATCGATCAAATAATAGATGCCACTGCAGGCTCCGAGCTTTTATGCTTTTTGGATGCATACTCCGGGTACCACCAAATACGCATGAAAAAGGAAGATCAAATCAAGACTTCTTTTATAACCCCGTATGGGACGTATTATTACGTAACCATGCCTTTTGGCCTGAAGAACGCAGGTGCAACCTACCAGCGTTGCATGCAACGCTGTTTGCATAGTCAGATTGGCAAAAACGTCCATGTTTACGTGGACGATATTGCCGTCGTAACCAAGAAAAAAGATACACTCCTTGAAGATTTACGAGAAACTTTCGAGAATTTACGCACTTACAAGATGAAGTTGAATCCGTCTAAGTGCGTATTCGGGGTTCCCTCAGGAAAACTTCTGGGTTTCATCGTTTCTCATAGAGGAATAGAAGTTAACCCGGAAAAGATCAAGGCAATCTTGAACATCTCAAAACCTACATGTGTAAAAGATGTCCAAAGATTGACGGGTTCCGCCGCAGCCGTCAGTAGATTTATTAGTCGGCTGGGGGCTAAAGCCTTACCACTCTACAAGTTGCTGAAGAAATCCGACAAAGTCAAGTGGATTGTGGAAGCCTGGGAACGTCTAGCAAGTTATGTCCCTTTCCGTACTTAGTTCAATTCTATGTAAACATCTTTTGAGATCATGAAATGAAGTTGTCGGAATGCTGTCATCCATATTCATTATAAGTACAAAGTGTTTCCGCCTCATCTATTTCCCAATGATCTTACAAATTTCTCAACGTTAACCCGAATTGTGCTTGCGTACTCGGCGTTATAAAACTGAATGATTTTTCAGCCTGCTAACGGCTAAGGGAAACTTGAATTGCCTGCGTGCCCAAGTTTCACTTAAAACTTTCCTTGTTTTCTCTAAGTTTTATCTGATTGTGTATGTGTTGGGTTACTGGAACTAGTTAGTAAAAATGCCTTTAGCATGATTCATGTTTCCGAGTTTCAAAACTGCTTGGTTCGTCCCCAGTTACTCGGCATAACGATTCATATTGCTATTTGAGCCATTTCAAACACTAAGGACAGTTAAAGCATATATACCAGAGAACTTAGAAGATAAAGGAGTGGTAAAATCCAAAAAACTTGCAAAGAATTTCGTAACGAAGACTGCAAAAGACGAAATTTTCATTTATACAAAAAGAAGCATTACATTTTGGATTACATTGAAAGAACAGTAATGCTCCTATTGTCTACTTTTGCTATCCAGGTCCAAGGTAACCCTTCAAGCATCTGATTCCTCCTCGCTGCTGTCGTCCTCGGGGATTGGAGGGATCTCTTCTTCTGGATAATTGACGGAGATATTCACCATGGAGGCAATCTGGGTGGCGTGGCCTTTGATTTCATCAAAGATAGTATTTCGCTGAGTATCCGTGTATCCTTGAGGGACACCGGACGCCACGCGCCAAGATTTAGCACCAGGGTAGTGCATGCGCATAAGGCCGAGTGCCATGCGGGCACCACCCCGTGCAGCGGAACGAAGGAGAGACTCCCTGGATTCCGCCACCTCCATGATGGCACCCGGAAGTTTTTCAACTTACGAGAACTCCCCAGTCCTTGCGGGAAGGAACTTATCGACCAGCTGCATTCCAGCAGCCCTGATCGAAGACCATGTCTTCCCAAAGGCTCGGATTCCTTCAATCCGAGCACCATCTGGGGTGTCTCCTGTTTTTCCAACAAAACATCCAAAAGGGTTAGGTGAAGAAACAGACAAAGAAAGCAAGACATCGAAAAATGATAAATGAATAAGAAATTTACCGATAAGCTTGTCGATCTCGGAAACTTCCTCTAGGCGAAGATTCAGAGCTTTTTCCAAATCTTGAATGACGGATTTGTCCTTCTCTGCCTGTTCGGAAGCCTTGGAATTAGAAACTCCAATGGCCATATTACTGGCTTCCAGGTCCTGTTGTGCTTTCACAAGATCCTTGTGAAGCTCAACGTTCTCCTTGCGGAGATATTCGGCATTGCCAGAATCTTCAGCTGCTTGCTTAGCCTGAGCCAAAGCAGTTGAAAAGCAAGGAAAAATCCGAGTTAATCAACTTCCCGGAAAAAACAACTTAGACAAATGCCTGAATCGGAAATTTCAGAAGGAAAATGCTTACCTTTTGTTTCCGACAACGCGAGCTGAGACGATTCCAGCTCAGCCTCTCTCTCTCTTCAAGAATAGAAAGAAGACTTCTAACTTCCTTATTCTTGATGGTGAGTTTATTGAAAACTTCCATGTTAATGGCTTCGGCGGTTTGCTGAAACATAGCAAGGAAAATAATGATTACAAAAAACATCAAAGCAAAACGCATGCATTCTGTTTAATGCTTGGGGGCTAGAGTTACATACGTGGCTCATTCGTTGCAAACCAGTTTTCTTTGAACTCTCTTGCGTATTCCGCAAAAAGATTCTCGGCTGCGCTTAGGCCGTCATTGATAACTTTGAAATCCTTGTCAAAGGTGGGGATTTCTTCGTCGAAAGTCCGAGGAAATTTTCCCACCTCTGGAGCCGCCCTTTCCCTCGTGTCCGGTTCCGACACAACGGGCTGGCTGGGCTCCGAGGGCTTGGTGGTGGGGGCTGCAGGGTGCTCTTCCGCCATTGTGGATGGCGTGTCCGGGGCGACGGCGGGAGAAGGTTGACTGCCTCGGCTGGACAAGACTTTGTGTCTCTTCAGCTTCTTCGGCTTCATGCTAGAGGGAGGCAGGCTAAAAACGAAAAACCCGGAAAATGTTAAAACACCGAAGATGGAGGAAAAGTTCCCATGAAAGAAAAAGAACCCAGAAGAAAAAACCTGGAAGTAGCGACGGGGATTCCGTCAAGGTCGATAACTTCCACAGAGGAAGAAATCTTCTTGCGCTTGCGTCCAGTTGTAGCGGCGGTGCGCAGCGCGTCCAGCTCGGCCTCGGAGGCCAACTCCGAGTCTGGAAGATCCGCGAACTGTCGGAGAAACCAATCGGAGTCATAAGTTAGATTATCCGAGAAAGAATACTGAAACTATACCCAAATGACTGAAAAATTACCTTGGGAACCGGGTTGTCGGCCGTGTACATCGGCCGACTCGCTTCGTATTGGTCGCGTGATGCGACCAACTGGTTGATGCGCCGTCGAAGCTCCTTTGCGGGCCAATCCTTGTTGGTTGTCCGCATAGGGTCCTTGGCTCCCGTGTATTCGCACAAAAGGCGACCACCGTGGTTTGCTAATGGTTGAATTCGTCTATTCAGCCAGCAAAAGACCGTATCCATACCGGTCAAAGGTGGGGTGGAAGAGGTGAGCTTGGCGATGCGCCGCTTGATCTTTAATAGATCTGGCGGCAGAACCTGGACGGCTTCCGTTCCCCAATTGTCTTGGGGAACTGTGGCAGAGTTCATGAAAGGAGGAACCCCGATGGCTTCCTTAGGGAAAGGCACGTCGGGGTGATAGAAGAAAGAACCCGTCCAAAATTTGAAGGATTCCGACATTTTTATCTTGGGGAACCAATCTTCTCGGAATCTCCGAAGAGTAAAAGATATGGTTCCGCAAGTCGGGAGTGCGCCCTCCGAAGAGTTCCGCTTAACCCCGAAGCAATACGTCCAGAAATCTAACCTAGGTTCTAGCCCTAAGTAGCCCTCGAACAAAGCCTGGAAGCCGGCCATGTAGAGGATGGAGTTGGGTGGAAGGTTATGCGGCTGGATGTTGTAGTGAGAAAGGATTTGGAGGAAGAAGGAAGAAGGTGGAAGTCCCATACCTCGAAGAAGGTGGGAAGAAAGAAGGACCCTTTCGCCATTTTTTGGCGTTGGTTCGGTCTCGTCTTCTGGAAGCCGCCACTTCCCCTTAAGGACCAGGCCCTCCTTTTCCATGTTTGGAAGGAGAGCCGGAGGAATGCTGCAGGCAATCCAATTGCCTGCAGACTCCGCCTCTTCGTCTGCTCCGGCGGCGGCAGAGGCGACGGCCTCCGCGGCGGCGAGCTCGTCGCCGAGGAGTTGGACCTTTTCCTCCGCCGTTTCAGGAGCAAACGGCGGGGAGGCTGCGGAGCTCGATCCCGCAACGTCTGCGGCGGCGGATAGGTTCGCTTCGCCCGCCGCGAAAGCCGTGGTCTTCTCCGGCTCGCCGCCGGTGTGCTTGGGCGATCCCCGTTGTGGATCTAAGTCGCCGATGAGCTCGTCGATGGCGGCGCGCATGGCCGAGGGCGGCGAGGAGGCCATCTTGTGGTGGCGCGTTGCGTTCAGGCGTGCTTGGAGGCTAAGTGCGCTTGGGACGGTGCTTCGCTCTCGAGCTCGTTCGTGTCAATGGCGTGGGCAGTGAGGAGAGTGGAAAGTTTTCGTTGAGGACGAGGACGGCTATTTATAGCCGGAAAACCGTTTAGATGCGTGCCAACGGCTATTTTGACCGTTGGATGTTCGACGCGTGTCACTCGCCGGAAAATCCGGGAAATGAAACGACAGGGAAATTATGGCTATCTCCTCGTTTCTCGTGAGAATCTGTCAGAGATACGTTGCAGAGTTTCCCGCGTGAAACCAAGCGTCGCCTGCGTCAGCATGATTAAAGCGCTGACGTCAGAAGTTTCTTTTCCGCGAAGGATCGTGAGAGAAAAGCCGGATTTTCAGAATTCCGAGTTTCATATTACCATCTCTTTCAAAAGAAGAATAAGAAGAATCAAGACTGCTGAATAAATACTTCCCGGACAAAATGTATTTGGTGAAAGACGGAGAATCAGAGTTTTAATCCTTCTTGGGGGCTACTGTCGGATATATACCAAATAGGGGTATAGAAGATGGTAGACAAAGTGCCGGATTACCAGGGTGGCCTAAGTGGTAGTGGGCTTACGTCCATTGGGCGGCCCAGTAACCCGACGCACAGAAGCCGGATTCTAGAAGAACCTGGATCACAACCCACGTGATCTGGCTTGGAGGAGAAGACGGATTCCTTGCTTTCCAAGTTACAAGTTACCGTAGTCTTCTAGGTTTCCTATTCTGTAAGCCCTAATCCGGCTATTATATAAAGCCGGACGGGAGCTAGATTAGATAAGTTGGAAGCACCGAATAACAGAGAAGCTCTAGGCCAACTCGCCGAGAAGTTCATCCTCGCCGAGTAGCTAGATCTGTACCCTCACATTGTAACCCTGTTTACAGGCTTTAGTCCTGATTAGTGAGAAGTGCAGGAGTAGGCAAGTCGTACTGTCGCGACGTACCGAACCTGGGTAAATCCTGTGTTCATCTTTCACCACGCGATCCCGTTACCCCACGTCTCTACCGTAGTCTCATGGCACCCCCGTCTATGAAAACTACTACGATGTCTCGACAGGGCCCATCGTGTCATCTTTTGACCGGAAGCGTGCCGTCGTGCGCCCGTTTTTTCGCATGACGTAATTACGTGGTGGATATATACTCGATACGGCGGATAGAGTCGATGCGGTGGAGGTTTACTCAACACGGTGGATAGAGTCGACACGGTGGAGGTGTACTCAACACGGCGGAGGGAGTCGACGCGGTGGAGATGTACTCGACACGGCGGACAAAGTCGACGCGGTGGAGGTGTACTTGACACGGCGGACGGAGTAGACGAGGAAGTCGTGTAGTCGACGAGGTGGATGGCGTCGACGCGGTGGAGGTGTACTCCACACGGCGGACGGAGTCGACGAGGAAGTCGTGTAGTTGACGCGGACGTGGCGGAGTCGCACGACGACGTGGAAGTCGTGTAGTTGACGCGGACGCCCAGCTAACTAGTCCACACAAGAAGATGGACCCAAAAAGTCCTCAAGATGTTCTGATTGCGTGAATTGGCCCGAGCGGCGATATGCATCTCGTCGAGACGGACAAGTTTGATGTTTTGACTTTCTTCATCCGAGTTAATATGCGGTTTGTACGACCACAATAAGGACCTGGACGAAGAAATCTGACAGTGCTTCTCAGATACGCGGCCAACGTGTTAGATGCTTCCGACGTGGTAGTACGTCGAGTGAGCGTGTAGAGCTCGTCGGTAGCGTGACCAGCACTCCCGATAGGAGTAGCCCCCGAGTCTATGTGCGATTATTTGTAATCGGCCATAGACTCAAAGATCTTCCAACGTTTCTTCTTTGATTTATCGGGTGCACGGCAGTGCTCCTGATGGGAGTAGCCCCCGAGGCTATGCTCAACTCGCAGAGTCGGGCATAGGCTCAAGTTGCTATGAAGCTAACCCCTTGTGCTTGTCTTCTGTTGGCTCGCGGAGGAGGATATGTGTCGACTCCGAGCGGAGGATCTGTGTCAACTGTCGACTCCGAGCGGAGGATATGTGTCGACTCCGAGCGGAGGATATGTGTCGACTGTTGACTCCGAGGATTGCGTCGACTCCAAGCGGAGGATATGTGTCGACTCCGAGCGGAGGATGTGTCGATGTTGTGATTCCTGCGTTGCAGTTGCAGCCATATAATCGGATGTTGTTATATAATATAGCAGTAGTGCTGTGTATTGCAAAATGTATGGAACAAATTGTTGCTCGGGTTAATATTGGTTGTGAACCAACAATTTACCGACTCGCAGAGTCGAGTATGGCCTGTTGGTAGGCAATGATTTGACCCTACGCGACACTTTTGCATTGTACGTTGTGCCCTTTCGTTAGCCTGACAGCCATTGTCTATGCTCCATCCCGACATGTCAGTTGCTGCTGCAAACCAGGTCGGAGTCAAGGGTCAACGTCAGGCAGTATCAGCTACTCATGTTGTAGCGTGTAAATGTGGTAGTGTAACGCGCAGAATGATGGGTGTCAAGTATACATGTAGTTTACGGGGCGCAGCCCCCGAGTGTTAGGTGTAGCTTCACAACATATTAGAAACACATAAAAAAGGTAAATATGTCGGCTCGTATGACAGGAACTTATCTTTGTATGACACTGCCGTAGTCGACGAGGCTGTGTCGAGTGATGGAGTCGACAACATCGCCGGAATCGATGAAGCGGACTCGTGTGGCGAGTGCGGCTGTTTCGCGTCTCAGCCCCCGGGTGTCGAGTGCGGCTGCACCGAATTCTCGAGTGCGTCTACTTTGCAGCACAGCCCCCTAGCAAAGAGTGTGGCTGCGGCGAACGACAGACCCCGAGACGCTTAGTCGAGAGGATTCGATGTCGTGGAGTTGTGCAGCGGAGTCGCGATGTTTCCCGAAGGACTCGACGCGGCGTACCGAGTCGACGTGGCGGAGTCGCGATGTTCGTCCGAAGGACTCGACGCGGTGGACCGAGTCGACGCGGCGGAGTGGCGATGTTTGCCCTAAGGACTCGACGCGGCGGACCGAGTCGACGTGCCGGACCGAGTCGACGTGGAGGAGTCGCGATGTTCGTCCGAAGGACTCGACGCGGCAGACTGAGTCGACGCGGCGGAGTCGCAATGGTTGTTGTGTGTACACGGAGGGCAATGTTGATGTCGAGCCCCCGGGTACTACTATGGCGAGTCGCCATCTTTTTTTGACGTTGCTTGGTCTTTGTGTCAACCCGCAAATTGCCGAAATAGGATCCGGATTCGCAATTTGAATTCGCGAACTCGTAGATATCCAAAACGTGTCGCAGTGTGCGAGTTGCTGATGGAGATCTAACCGTTGGAATTGGCTCAAAAAGGACGGAGTGGTGCAGGATTCTATTACGGAGCTGTTCAACAGTGTGATCTTGGAATTGATGTCCGATTCGACTGTGAGAATTGTTTTCCCAAAGTCGCGCGGAGTTCCGTAAGATTTTGACAGGGCTTCAGTGTTCGGGTCATCCACAGAGATCTAACCGTCGGAATTCGCCGATTCTTTTTTGGAGCCGGTAGATAATTTGATTGTGCATCTTTACACCGAAGGAATTTTTTAGATGAGTTTCGAGCCGCCATTGATAGTGTCCGCAATATGTACATTCCTGCTGTCCTGCAGACTGCGCGTGAAGAACGATTACGATGTAGACGACTAAGGCCGTGCATGATGCCCGCGAGTGCCCGATGAACTTGAAGGAGCTGAAGTAGATAGAATCCATGGGGTAGTGGACCCGAAGCTTTATGTAGATGAGGCTGGCGAGACCGTAGATCCAGCGCGTGTCGTTCCCACAGACGGCGCCAATTGTCGAAGAGTCGTGTCGACAAATCCCTCGAATGATCCGGTAGGGTTTTGAGTAGAGCAACAATGTACGTACTAGTGATCTCGATGGCTAACAAGGAGAAAGATTTACCCAGGTTCGGGGCCCTCGTAGAGGTAAAACCCTTACTCCTGCTTGTCTGATCTGTATTATGGCGAGATAGTCGAGCTGTTTACAATGGCGATGCCATGGTGAGGCGTACGGGGTATCCCGTGTATTGCCTAGTCTAGTTGTGGCTTGTATCTTCCTCTCTCTAGATTGGATCGGGATTGGTTGTTCTTTTCTATCCTCCCTCATGGCTTTATATATGCAACCAGGAGGGGGTTACATCAGTCCTAGTAGACTACGTATAGGAGTTCTTGTCTTGACCCACAAGTCTTGCGAGTGGGCTTCTGTTGGGCCTTCTAGAACCGCGGGATATCACCTATCTTTGGGCCTAGATCTTGGGCCTTGGACCGGGTAGGCTCACCCGATAGGTCCAGGAATCATCTCAACGTCAGTGTGTTAGATTCAGTATTAGTGTTAGATTAGTATTAGGTATTAGGTATCGGATACTTAGAAAAAATTTAGGTATTGGAAACTTAGAAAAATATTGGTATTGGAGACTTAGAAAAAATTTAGGTCTTGGACGCTTAGAAAAAAATTAGATATTCGAGACATAGAAAAAATTTAGGTTTTGGAAACTTAAAAAAATTTAGCTATTGGAGACTTGTAAAAAAATTTAGGTTTTGGACTTACCTATTTTTTTCTTAGTGAATGTTTAGTTTAGAAGTGAATTAAGTTTTTCTTAGTACCATTAGATGAATTTTTATAATATAGGAATTTTAGTTTAGAAATTCATTTACTGAATGTTTATAATTAGTGGAATTTTTACTTAGTGACTTTTTACTCAATTAGAAATATTTAGTTAGTACATATATCATGCATGTGTTTTTAGTTTATTTTCCTTGGCGACGATGTCTCTGTTGGGCCCGCCGGGCGATGTCCGGGACTGGGCCCCGCCGGGCTGGCACCGAGAGGTCCTTAGTACCGGGGCACGCGGCTTTGTGAGAAATCCGGGAGACGTGGTCGACCCGGATATTCTTTGGTGGTCATCGCGTGGCCCATGGTCGATGCAGAGAGAGCCGGCCCCTGAAGAGGAGGTACAACAGCGTATCAGGGAGGAGGACGAGCACGTCCGTTGCTACATGGACTTGCTCGATAGGGAGTATTGCAACAGTTGGTCGATTATTCGGAGGGTTTCTTACCACGTGAGTTATGACCTTGTTAGGGTTCCTTACCTATGGGTCCGTAGCACCCGTGGCTTAGGACCCGGTCGGAGTTAATTAGTTTGAGAGGTGTTTCATGAATACGTATAAGTGATATTATTACATCGTGATGTATTAGGGTTAAATGAAATGAACCCGAGCTATGTAACTCTTGGTGTGTATTATCATACGTTTAAATATTTCATCAATGTTGCATTTATAATTGAAATGAGGATATGGAACATATAGTTACTCTTTTTTCGGACTTGTTTAGCTATTAGTACCATTAGTTGTTACCTATAAGCAATTTTGATGAAATGGATGCTATTAGCTATATTTTTATTAGGTTATATGCAATTGTTGCGAACTGATGAAATTGATTCTATTTGCTATTTTTTTAGCCATGGCGAGACGTCCCCGTGGTTCGCGTGTAACCGGCGGTGGGTGCGGCGTCGTCACCGTCGAAGAAAACCCTATACGTGGTGGACGTCGACGTGGACTTCCACGTGGATCGCGTACAAGTGGATCGCGTGCATCGAATGCACGTGGTGGTGGCGCCACAATCATTAAGGAGGAGGAAGCGACGCCTCCTACTCGCGGACGTGGATGCGGACGCAGAGCACGGGGGGCATCAAGCGCAGCAAGGGGGAAAGCGCGGTGCAAAGGGGTCAACACGCCATAAACGGCGCGGCGCTGTTGCTGCAGAGGAGGAGTAGGCTGCGGCGGAGGAGGAGGCTGCGGAGGAGGAGGAGGACGGTCTCCGGCTACCGGAGTTCTACGTCCACCTGTTCCACCCAGAGGAGAACAGACTCCGTCTTCCGGAGAAGATATCGGCGATCCTCCTCGAGCGCAAGGGGCCCTATAGTTTCACCCTCCGGTTGGAGGGCTGTGACAACGGGCCCGTGCGCGTTGTCCTGCAGCGACGTGGCGATGACCTCTACTTGCGCTACGGGTGGGGGCAGTTCGCGCACATGCACAAGCTAAATGTGGGCAATATGCTTACATTCAGATACTTCAAGGACGAGGAGGTGCACGTGCTGGAGGTGAAGATCTTCGACGGCACCTTAGTCCGCCCACTTTGCTGCCAGCATAGCTCGTCTGATAGCAGCTCCGCCTCCGAGTCTGACTCCGGCGAGTCTAGCCCGGGCAAGGCTGCCTCCGACGCCGATGCGTAGTACATATGTTTCTGTCGGTCTATGCTTACATACTTATGTCGATCTATGCTTACGTACTTAATTATGTCGCTCTATGTCGAACTATGTTTAATTATGTCATTGTGTCGAACAATATTTGTATTCGTGGCAGACTATATGTTTATGTTATTGTTCGTTTTCATCTGTGTTTTTGTGCGATAATTTTTCATCTTTCTTACTATAAATGCTTAGTGCAGAGAACAGGAAAACATAAAAGAATATAAAATTTCGAATCTAGCGTAGAGAACACGAAAACAGTTATAAAAAAAACATTTTGCCCCGGTTGGTATTACCAACCAGGTTAAAAGGTGGCTGGCCTGCTCGCTGTGTAGATCCCACGTATGGCATGCCTTTTACCCCGGTTGATAACCCCACCGGGCATAAGGGGGGCCTTTAGCCCGGATTCGGAAGACCCGGTTGGGAAGCCGGGGCATTAGGCCCTTCCCACCGGGGCTAATGCCCTGTTCTGCACTAGTGAGAAGACAAACTCGCCAGCAGCTTGACCCCAATTCAGTCTGGGACCCTATGTACAAAATTCAGTCTGGACCCATGACACTCTGTTATATATATATAGGATTATTTCTTTTAATATAGAAGTCCTGTACATCAGCTAGATGCACAGGCTGGGTTTTCGGTTTCAAAAAAAATAGTCTGGGACCCTATGTCCAAAAGTTAAGCATACTGCATATGCCATATGTTCCTTTGTTTCAAATTTTCATTTCTTTTGAGGTCCTCTACATAAAATGTCAGGCCACGGGCAAAGTTTAATTCATTTTAGTGGATCCTTGGGGCCCTCCACTTGCTAAAAATGTAATTATATGGCATATGCCATATGTTGCCTAATTATTAATTCATGTGATTAATACAAAACTTTAATGTGCTAACATTTCGATCGGTATATTTCTTTGCTTAATTATTCTGCCATATTAATACAAAATACCGAAGTGAAGTAATTTACTGGACACGTAAGTAAGATAGGATGCATAACATTGGAAATTAGGAAGAAAATATGGTAAAAACATTCGAATCAAAATAGACCCACCGTTAAATAACTCATCCCTAGCAGACCCCCTAAAAGTGGTCAAACATGTAAAATAACTAACTTTTACAGTTTTAGTCGAAAAAATGAACTCGAATGAACCTCCTAAATCGTCCGACCCTCATAGTTTTTATGGGGAATTGTAAACGCGCCCCCGGAACATTGTATCTAAAGTTTCGGCGGCAATTTCGCCAATGCCCGGGATACCATTCAACGCTAGCGGGTTTTCTCCCGCCAACACCTTCCACCGAGAGACTTGTCGGACTTGGGCCAAAATTTGTCTTGAAGCATCACGGTGAGCACGCCCGGGCGGTCCATATTTGCCGGGAATAGAAGGATCCTTTGTGCGCTGGCATCGCGGCTGAAGTGTCGCTGCGCCACGGGGGGGCTTCGTCCCGTCCCCGGTGCCCGAGCCAGCCCGCCACAAGGGGGCTTCTTCTCGGCCATGGGGGGCTTTGTCTCTGCTACCAACCCATTGATAGGGTTGCCTTCTGCACATATGTTCCATTCGGGCCAAAATAAAGAAACTGGAGAAGGAAGATGGGGAAAATGGGAGAGGAAAAAAGGAGAATATTTCAGAATAATGCGATATAAAAAATACGCACTTTTAGGGTCAACTTAGAATAATGCGATATTAAAAATACGAGATTTTCACTGTATAGCATGGCTATCAACATAAATAAAATATGTGGTTTAGATTATCTATTTAGCAGTGGTGGAGCTTGAAAGAAAATGTTAGGCGGGCCAAACTATACAAAAAGCACAAAGAGTTACAATTTCTAGATCATTTACTTCACTAATGTCACTAGGAAATTACACATTAGTCAATACTCAATAACTTTGCTTCAGTAGATCATACACCAAATTACACCGACGCTCATATGCCAACGGCATCCTTCGGTGTAGCCTACGCTGACTGCATTCTAGTCTATACCAACGGATTTTGGCCGTGAGCTTATCGTTTCGTTCATGTAGTGCCACCCCTTAATATGAAACTAGAGGCTGGGGCGCCCCTTTGGGCGCCTCCTAGCTGGTCATCTGCGTCCAAAGCATGTGTATATTTCTAGCAATTAGTGCCGGGGGTGATTGATGCTTATGCGTAATCCGAAAACAGTTCATGGCTATAAGTGCAGAGCCATGATTCCTTGTCATGCTAGTGGAAACAAATTATGAGTTTGCCCCTTGTGAATTAGTCTGTGTATCTTGGTAGCAAGTTAACTGATTTGAAGAATTTGCCACTGGTATGAATTAGTTTGTGGTACCACTTTGGCAGCATCATAGTCTGTATAGGACGTATCCTAAACCATCGATTATCATCATCAGTATGCAGAAAGAATATTGAATATCAATTAATAAAAACAGATGAGTATAAGGGTAGGAAAATGCCATTTATTCCATGTGTTTCTCCTCTATGACTGGTAGAAAATGCACACCAGCACATCACAGACATGAAGGGCATATTCTCGATGTTCAAAAGCCCCCATATTAGCTCAATGCTCGCTGTTTTCTTCCTTGCATAATTTGAAGTACTTTTCATCATCCATCAACGCGTTTCAGCTCCCCTGCATCACTGACCTTGACCTTAACAATCCAGTCGCCCTCATATGGGATTGCATTAGCCTGTGTTGAATAAAAACCAGACCATGCTTCAATCCCCACCCAAAGATTTCCTCATCGAGTATGATGTCATCATGAGATGAAACTTACCAAATGCTAGTTTCTCATGAAGTTCTTCATTGACTGCAACGACCTCTCCAAATACCGGAGAGTTCATACCACTAGTTGCCTTCACTTCCGACAGTTGGTTAAGTCTGCATGAACAGCAGCAGCAGACTTGACTGAAATAATGTTCAAGGAAATATGGAGAGAAGTGGGGGTTACCTACGAGCAGGTCAAATGCAGCGAGATCATGTAAATTCAAGGCCAAAGGCTGCAACTTGACTGAAATAATGTTTCATGCGAAATCAAGTGCAGCGTCCACCTGCTTGTCCCATTCAGCACCAAAGAGGAGAGAGGCAGAACAGACTACCAGGAATACTCAACACAACCATAATCAAACTTGAGGGCTAGAACAGATAGAATGGCTGTCATCTGTCCTAATTATTTACCAATACAAAGTTGTGCTATGATCTGTACTAATTATTTCTTAATGTTATAATCTCTATAACGAAATGGGACACAACCAGACTATAATGACATCAAAATACAGTCAGACTCAATATTCAATCTATCATCTCAGAACTATTTCCTCAAAGATTTTGTGGTAACTAAACCATCACATGTATGCAAAAACAAGAGCTATGCCTTGGTATTATCTTTTGACCATTTCATCAAGCATCGTGTGCACTGTGGTGAGTGGGGCAAGAGCAAACAATTATTGATTATTATCTTTCTTTCTTTACATGAACAGATAAAGGTAGAAAAGGGAAGAATCAATGGCACGGTTAAAATCAGAATATACGAACAAGAGAAATTAAAATATGCATGTGTTTGGTCCTTATATAAGACACAAAATCCATGGCCTTAGAAGACAATTGGCAAATTGTAATTGTAAAAAATGAAAAGGAGAAAGGGTTCATCAATTCTTAGAGTAATAGAATCTGTTTTTGTACAGACTATCATGTTGGATTGTCATGCGTTCTCAGATTCAATTCGAACTACCTACCACTAAGCGGGAAGGAAGCACCATAAGGGCATGTACAACGTGGCCACTTAACTATGGACGCCAGGAAATAATTTCAATCAGTTTTGCCAGTTTCGATAGAAATCCCAACCATTTCCTTGGCGCCGCTGCATAAACAAGCGATGGGCGTTTGGGAAACACGCAGCAAATTCCTGCTCTAGCGTCAGACGCTTGCTGATGGCCGGTTTTTTACTTTTTAGCGGCTCTGCAAGCGTTTTGCAATGTATCCGCCCTAACATTAGTCTCTTATTTGATCCATGGCCATTTCCGGTAAACAACTAAACAACCAACTTAAAACAAATAGTGAATGAGGTCGCATTTGAAATTTCTCACCATTGGAGAACATCAACTCTACTGTATAGAACAACATGATATCGAGCAGCAGGTGCAGCATCTCTTCTTAAAAGACATAAAGAAAGGAGGTAAAAGGACCTGAGAACTCAGAGAGAAGGTGCTAGTGTCGGACGCAACAACACTGAGCATATACCTGTAAGAGAACCGACAATACAAGTGAAAAGTAAGATGATATTCAGAAAATATTTGCGCCTTTGATAGCAATGGATCCGTAAGAGAATCGACAATATGATAAAAAGATTTTTAACACAAGACGGACATATGTACCTTTCTCACCAATTTAATCAGTAAGAGATTCAACCAAGAACAAGAGACATGATTATGCAAAATGCCTATTGATTTAGTGCCACGCTAAGAGAAAAGTGAAATCAACCGAGAATACTGAGGTTGGTGGAAATGTACGTCATCTTACTTTATTGAAAGCCGGGGATGAAGACGTGATGGCATCGGCAATTGGCGTGCTCCATAGTCCCCCATCTTGCATATCCATGGCTGATACATGTACACGAAAGTTCCGTCAAAAAATGCCCATGGAAACGGCCATGAAACAGCCAGCGATGCATATTTTATTTGGTAGCTCACTGTCGACTGACAAGGCAAACTGTAGTGTTTTAATAGACTTGATATGCTTATGGTTTGCAAACAGAACCCAAAACCAAAATAAAGGAATCATTGTTTCTTGCTTAGCACACGGACCTGCTAAGCTAAGCTACTGAAAGCATAACTCACAATAAAAGGAGACCGACAAATAACTTGCAAACTAAAAACAGAGGATTGTATGTCATAGGAATCTGAACAATTAGAGTATAAACTTGATGTCAAGTGTCAAAAATGAGGTCATGAAATGGCTTGATTAGTCTAATCAATATCATTGAATCATGCCCTGTTGCGCCAATTGGCGCAAGTAGGCCGACATCATATTCTCAATTATGTGTGCAATGAGTTGCTCATACCAAGAGGGTCCAGCATGCCTATAATGTAGAACCGAACAAAAATATAAAGCAATATGAGAAACACATTAACTGGTTAGCTCAAACTCACACACCTAAATACTGAACACCGAATATAGCTAACAAAGAGAGAGGAAAACAGGTGCACATACTTTCTAGTTTTGTATCAACCGATTTATTAGCAAGGATGTGAGGGACAGATGTAACAGCCCAAGTATGAAAACCTACCATTTAGAATGTTTGATTTCTTGTTATTAAAGTATTGCATCATGTCATCATATTGTTGCATTTGTTTCTTTTGTTTTGCATCTGTTATTCTTTGTTTTCACAATGAAAATCAAACAATTTCAACTGCCTTGTTTTCATACTTGCTCTGTTACAACTTTTGGAATAAAAATAACAAATAAAAACAACCCAATTGTTCTCATTTTAGTTCCACATTGATCAACAAATAAAATGGTCCTTTTATTTCAATTAAATAGTTCCCAAATTGTTTTCAAACTCAAACTCAAATTCAAACAGCACCTTATTTGGGAAATCATGAAAATCTCCAAACCAATCAACTCACCTTAATCACATTAACCATAGGGTTCACCCTATTAAAACCTTGTTTTTCAATAATGTTAATTAATATTTAAAAATCACTCAAATTTGGTTTATTTTCCAAACAGCGGTTTATTTTTCAAACTTTAGAAAACAAATCTTGGAAATTGTTTTTCTTTTAACCTAAATAACTTAACCTAATTTTCCTGGAATTTTTACTAACCAAAATCTCATGTTTTTCTTCCAAAACCTAATTCTACAAAAAAAAAACAGCAAAGCAGAAATAATAAAAAAAGAAAAGAAGCGAGCGGCAGCTAACAGCCTACCTCTAGCCCAGCCAGCCCGCAGCTTATCTCCCGCTCAGCGCAGCCCAACCCACCTAACGAACGCGCGTACCGGTTCAGTCTAATCCCCCTCTTCTTCCTGAAGTACGGCAGCACATCCGCGCCTCCACGTCGACGGCAGATACCCGCGGACGGCCACGCATCGACGACAGCCCCTATAAAACCCCCCCTAGGGATCCGCGCCACCTACCCTAACCCTAGGAGGCTGTCTCCCCCTCGAATCCGCCGCCACCTCTCTCTCCCTCGCCTGAATTCTTCTCTGTCACTACTCCATCCGCCGCCATCGTCTGCAACTCCGGCAATCGCCACCACATCAGCCACCTACCCACCTAACTGGTTGCTGGAACCACTCCGCCACTCCGTCCTCTACCGGTTGGACACATCCGTGGAGCTCGCCGTCCTCCAGATCACCGCCGCGATCCTTCAACGCCTCCGGCCACCGTGGCGTTTGCCTCTGAAACCGTGCACGCCGGCGCCGTTGCGGCCCACCATCAGCCGCGCCAACCACGGGAACGCGAACCCCGTACTTACCTCGACCTCATCGACACCACTGCAGCCGCTGGGAACCACCACACCGTCGCCGCCATCTTCATCGACTCCGGCGACAATCTGCACCGGGCCTCGGCCACAACTCCACCGCCGGTGAGCAGCCGCCATGCCCACCCCCTCCCTCTCTGTCTCGCGTCCGCACACTGCGCACGTTCCCGTGCACGATCCGTAACCATCCACGGGCACAGCACGCGGCATCTCGCCGCCGGCGACGCGTCTCTGTCACGTTTCAGTTCAGTCGCGCGCGTCAGTTTCAGAGAACAACCAAAGTCTGAACCTTAACCTGTCCGTGCGTGTAATACTAACAAACGAACGCACACTACCGCACTGGCAGTGCACTGCTCCACGCGCGCCCAGCACGCGAGTTCGAGCCTTGGCTCTGCGGGATAAAAATCCCACTTTTTTTCTCCCCAGGTGCTGACAGGGAGGGCCCCCTGTCAGCCACCCATGAGCCACGCAAGCGCACGGTCCCCCTGGGCCCCCCTGGCAGCGACTGGGGTAGGGTACTGTGCGGTGTAACATGTTTTTAAACGTTTCTGTTTTTTTTTTCAATTACTTTTAAATGGCAGAATAAAACACTAAATCTAAATCTTTAATAACTTTTAATCTATAAGTCCAATCAATAAGAGTTATATATGTTTGTTGTTCCAAATTTAATCATCTATCCAAATAATCCATTTGTGTACTGTTTTGAAAACTCCAAATGCATTTAAAATTCAAATTTGAATAATTCAAATGCAATTTCTTAAATTCCATAACTAATTCATTGTTAACCCAATAAATGCAAATAAAATATGTTTTCCATAGTGGCAGAGAACCTTTTATTTCCAGCGTGCGTCACGTCCGTCCTTTTATTTCCAGCCGCTGCTCTCGACGGCCGCCGCCGTGGCGTGAAACGCTAGAAGTGTCACGTCGGACTAAATAAAATCTAATGATACTAACCCAAAATCTCCAGGATCCGCCGCGACGCAAGCTGGCGCGCCGCCGGAAGGAAGTATCCTCCTGGCGCGACGCGGAAGCTGGCGCGCCGCTGAAGAAAAGTAGCCAAGCGCCGAAGAGGTTGACTGCACGACGAAGAGAAGAGGCGCCGTGCGCGTGTCCTGTCTCGGGTGTAGCCTTAACACATCCGAACGAGGAGGGGAGGCGGGCTGCTTCGTCTTCTCCAGCTGAATCTGAAGAGTGTAAAGCAGATGAGTCTGAGAATGAGTACTAGTGGTTTATCGAATTCGATTGTGGTTGTCAGAATATGGTGGAGGTATGTCAGTAGCCTTAACACATCCGAACGAGGAGGGGAGGCGGGCTGCTTCGTCTTCTCCAGCTGAATCTGAAGAGTGTAAAGCAGATGAGTCTGAGAATGAGTACTAGTGGTTTATCGAATTCGATTGTGGTTGTCAGAATATGGTGGAGGTATGTCAGTATTTTGTTGGAGGTATGTCAGAATTTAGGTGGAGGTATGTCAGAATATGGTGGAGGTATGTCAGCATTTGGTGAAGGTATGTCAGAATTTAGGTGGAGGCATGTCAGAATGTAGGTGGAGGTATGTCAGCATTTGGTGAAGGTATGTCAGAATATGGTGCAGGTATGTCAGAATTTGGTGGAGGTATGTCAGCATTTGGGGAAGGTATGTCAGAATTTAGGTGGAGGTATGTCGGAATATGGTGGAGGTATGTCAGCATTTGGTGAAGGTATGTCAGAAATGCACACCTTTTCAATCGTCATACCTTCCCCAAATGCTGACATACCTCCACCAAATTCTGACAGCGCGCCAGTACCTCCACCTAAATTCTGACATACCTTCCCCAAATGCTGACATACCTCCACCAAATCCTGACATACCTGCACCAAATTCTGACATACCTTCACCAAATGCTGACATACCTCCACCTACATACTGACATACCTCTTCGGCGCTTGGCTACTTTTCTTCGGCGGCGCGCCAGCTTCCGCGTCGCGCCAGGAGGATACTTCCTTCCGGCGGCGCGCCAGCTTGCGTCGCGGCGGATCCTGGAGATTTTGGGTTAGTATCATTAGATTTTATTTAGTCCGACGTGACACTTCTAGCGTTTCACGCCACGGCGGCGGCCGTCGAGAGCAGCGGCTGGAAATAAAAGGACGGACGTGACGCACGCTGGAAATAAAAGGTTCTCTGCCACTACGCCGGTGTGCTGCCGTCGCTAGCGGTGTTCCGGCACTTCTTTCTTTTGTGCAGAAAAGGCAGCTTGTATTTATGGAGCCTCAGTGAAACTTAGGTGAAACCTCGGAATTAGCCCTAAAGGGACAGTGTGAACTTCCAATTATAAGTTTTTCTTTTCTATTCATGTTTCATACATGTTATACACCATGTACATCGTGAGCTCGACCGCCAGCAGCAACGTCACCTCTAATACGACGAGTACCAAGATATCTGATTCTCAGGCTCCGGCGACGTCAGGGAGAAGAACCCTTTTCCACTCCATAGTGGTTTATCGAATTCGATTGTGGTTGTCAGAATATGGTGGAGGTATGTCAGTATTTTGTTGGAGGTATGTCAGAATTTAGGTGGAGGTATGTCAGAATATGGTGGAGGTATGTCAGCATTTGGTGAAGGTATGTCAGAATTTAGGTGGAGGTATGTCAGCATTTGGGGAAGGTATGTCAGAATTGTGCACGGCATGTTCTATCTTGGATGCACACCTTTTCAATCGTAATGTGGTTGCTCCATCAGGCAGAGTGACTGTGCAAGGGTACTCTGTTGGTCGACGACACGCTGCATATAGCCTTGCATGGAGTCGAAACCGCGGTAGACGGCAGGTGGGAAAGAATAAGGACTACATCATCAAAGGTGCTTATCAAATGACACAAATATTTTGTTTGTGCCTCCTTCTGCTTCATGTTCCAAAATCCTGCAGCTAATCCTGGTTTCAAGGGCAATGGTAGGAGCTGGAGAAGACGAAGCAGCCCTCCTCCCCTCCTCGTTTGGATGTGCTAAGGCTACACCTGTGCCAATCTCCCTTTCAATTCTATCTCTCGGTTGATCATGATCTGATCTTGCTCCTTCCATGGCAGCCTCCTGCTCGACGGAATGGCAGGCAGGCACAACGCTCGCAAAAGAAAGAAGAAAGCTGCAGCTCCGCCCGTCGGCAAGGACCCCTTCAATTACCTCCCGGACGATGTCTCATAGGGTCATCTCGAAGCACTTGACAAAGCTGATCTTGCTCCTTCCATGGCAGCCTCAGAACATGCCGTGTACATTAAATAGGAAGAACATGAATATGTTTTATTTGAGCAATCATCTTTACAACAGAACCCTTCACAGTACTCATTCTCAGACTCATCTTCTTTACACTCTTCAGATTCATATATAATATTGATAAATGTCGTTATCACTGATGGCAGGCTCACAAACAATGGAGTCATGGAACTGCAGTCAGATAGTTCACATGTAACTACGCCAGGAGCAGATATGCGAGCCCGGATGTTTGCGGGTTCAAACGAACAGCATGATCTCGATTGCCAGCAACTTTAGGGACATCTATCCGAGCTTCGCAACAGCATGTGCTCGATCGCCAGTGGGCTACCTCCTCTTTCATAGAATTACTTCCACGCTGAAGGGAACTATTTTCTGCATGCAGCCCAGTAACTCTCTCCAACAACATCCCCGTATGACAGAGGTTTACCTCCACCATATTCTGACAACCACAATCGAATTCGATAAACCACTAGTACTCATTCTCAGACTCATCTGCTTTACACTCTTCAGATTCAGCTGGAGAAGACGAAGCAGCCCGCCTCCCCTCCTCGTTCGGATGTGTTAAGGCTACACCCGAGACAGGACACGCGCACGGCGCCTCTTCTCTTCGTCGTGCAGTCAACCTCTTCGGCGCTTGGCTACTTTTCTTCGGCGGCGCGCCAGCTTCCACGTCGCGCCAGGAGGATACTTCCTTCCGGCGGCGCGCCAGCTTGCGTCGCGGCGGATCCTGGAGATTTTGGGTTAGTATCATTAGATTTTATTTAGTCCGACGTGACACTTCTAGCGTTTCACGCCACGGCGGCGGCCGTCGAGAGCAGCGGCTGGAAATAAAAGGACGGACGTGACGCACGCTGGAAATAAAAGGTTCTCTGCCACTACGCCGGTGTGCTGCCGTCGCTAGCGGTGTTCCGGCACTTCTTTCTTTTGTGCAGAAAAGGCAGCTTGTATTTATGGAGCCTCAGTGAAACTTAGGTGAAACCTCGGAATTAGCCCTAAAGGGACAGTGTGAACTTCCAATTATAAGTTTTTCTTTTCTATTCATGTTTCATACATGTTATACACCATGTACATCGTGAGCTCGACCGCCAGCAGCAACGTCACCTCTAATACGACGAGTACCAAGATATCTGATTCTCAGGCTCCGACGACGTCAGGGAGAAGAACCCTTTTCCACTCCATAGTGGTTTATCGAATTCGATTGTGGTTGTCAGAATATGGTGGAGGTATGTCAGTATTTTGTTGGAGGTATGTCAGAATTTAGGTGGAGGTATGTCAGAATATGGTGGAGGTATGTCAGCATTTGGTGAAGGTATGTCAGAATTTAGGTGGAGGTATGTCAGCATTTGGGGAAGGTATGTCAGAATTGTGCACGGCATGTTCTATCTTGGATGCACACCTTTTCAATCGTAATGTGGTTGCTCCATCAGGCAGAGTGACTGTGCAAGGGTACTCTGTTGGTCGACGACACGCTGCGTATAGCCTTGCATGGAGTCGAAACCGCGGTAGACGGCAGGTGGGAAAGAATAAGGACTACATCATCAAAGGTGCTTATCAAATGACACAAATATTTTGTTTGTGCCTCCTTCTGCTTCATGTTCCAAAATCCTGCAGCTAATCCTGGTTTCAAGGGCAATGGTAGGAGCTGGAGAAGACGAAGCAGCCCTCCTCCCCTCCTCGTTTGGATGTGCTAAGGCTACACCTGTGCCAATCTCCCTTTCAATTCTATCTCTCGGTTGATCATGATCTGATCTTGCTCCTTCCATGGCAGCCTCCTGCTCGACGGAATGGCAGGCAGGCACAACGCTCGCAAAAGAAAGAAGAAAGCTGCAGCTCCGCCCGTCGGCAAGGACCCCTTCAATTACCTCCCGGACGATGTCTCATAGGGTCATCTCGAAGCACTTGACAAAGCTGATCTTGCTCCTTCCATGGCAGCCTCAGAACATGCCGTGCACATTAAATAGGAAGAACATGAATATGTTTTATTTGAGCAATCATCTTTACAACAGAACCCTTCACAGTACTCATTCTCAGACTCATCTTCTTTACACTCTTCAGATTCATATATAATATTGATAAATGTCGTTATCACTGATGGCAGGCTCACAAACAATGGAGTCATGGAACTGCAGTCAGATAGTTCACATGTAACTACGCCAGGAGCAGATATGCGAGCCCGGATGTTTGCGGGTTCAAACGAACAGCATGATCTCGATTGCCAGCAACTTTAGGGACATCTATCCGAGCTTCGCAACAGCATGTGCTCGATCGCCAGTGGGCTACCTCCTCTTTCATAGAATTACTTCCACGCTGAAGGGAACTATTTTCTGCATGCAGCCCAGTAACTCTCTCCAACAACATCCCCGTATGACAGAGGTTTACCTCCACCATATTCTGACAACCACAATCGAATTCGATAAACCACTAGTACTCATTCTTAGACTCATCTGCTTTACACTCTTCAGATTCAGCTGGAGAAGACGAAGCAGCCCGCCTCCCCTCCTCGTTCGGATGTGTTAAGGCTACACCCGAGACAGGACACGCGCACGGCGCCTCTTCTCTTCGTCGTGCAGTCAACCTCTTCGGCGCTTGGCTACTTTTCTTCGGCGGCGCGCCAGCTTCCGCGTCGCGCCAGGAGGATACTTCCTTCCGGCGGCGCGCCAGCTTGCGTCGCGGCGGATCCTGGAGATTTTGGGTTAGTATCATTAGATTTTATTTAGTCCGACGTGACACTTCTAGCGTTTCACGCCACGGCGGCGGCCGTCGAGAGCAGCGGCTGGAAATAAAAGGACGGACGTGACGCACGCTGGAAATAAAAGGTTCTCTGCCACTACGCCGGTGTGCTGCCGTCGCTAGCGGTGTTCCGGCACTTCTACATGTGAACTATCTGACTGCAGTTCCATGACTCCATTGTTTGTGAGCCTGCCATCAGTGATAACGACATTTATCAATAATATATATGAATCTGCGAATTCGATAAACAACTAGTACTCATTCTCAGACTCATCTGCTTTACACTCTTCAGATTCAGCTGGAGAAGACGAAGCAGCCCGCCTCCCCTCCTCGTTCGGATGTGTTAAGGCTACACCCGAGACAGGACACGCGCACGGCGCCTCTTCTCTTCGTCGTGCAGTCAACCTCTTCGGCGCTTGGCTACTTTTCTTCGGCGGCGCGCCAGCTTCCGCGTCGCGCCAGGAGGATACTTCCTTCCGGCGGCGCGCCAGCTTGCGTCGCGGCGGATCCTCGAGATTTTGGGTTAGTATCATTAGATTTTATTTAGTCCGACGTGACACTTCTAGCGTTTCACGCCACGGCGGCGGCCGTCGAGAGCAGCGGCTGGAAATAAAAGGACGGACGTGACGCACGCTGGAAATAAAAAGTTCTCTGCCACTACGCCGGTGTGCTGCCGTCGCTAGCGGTGTTCCGGCACTTCTACATGTGAACTATCTGACTGCAGTTCCATGACTCCATTGTTTGTGAGCCTGCCATCAGTGATAACGACATTTATCAATATTATATATGAATCTGCGAATTCGATAAACCACTAGTACTCATTCTCAGACTCATCTGCTTTACACTCTTCAGATTCAGCTGGAGAAGACGAAGCAGCCCGCCTCCCCTCCTCGTTCGGATGTGTTAAGGCTACACCCGAGACAGGACACGCGCACGGCGCCTCTTCTCTTCGTCGTGCAGTCAACCTCTTCGGCGCTTGGCTACTTTTCTTCGGCGGCGCGCCAGCTTCCGCGTCGCGCCAGGAGGATACTTCCTTCCGGCGGCGCGCCAGCTTGCGTCGCGGCGGATCCTGGAGATTTTGGGTTAGTATCATTAGATTTTATTTAGTCCGACGTGACACTTCTAGCGTTTCACGCCACGGCGGCGGCCGTCGAGAGCAGCGGCTGGAAATAAAAGGACGGACGTGACGCACGCTGGAAATAAAAGGTTCTCTGCCACTACGCCGGTGTGCTGCCGTCGCTAGCGGTGTTCCGGCACTTCTTTCTTTTGTGCAGAAAAGGCAGCTTGTATTTATGGAGCCTCAGTGAAACTTAGGTGAAACCTCGGAATTAGCCCTAAAGGGACAGTGTGAACTTCCAATTAAGACAGGACACGCGCACGGCGCCTCTTCTCTTCGTCGTGCAGTCAACCTCTTCGGCGCTTGGCTACTTTTCTTCGGCGGCGCGCCAGCTTCCGCGTCGCGCCAGGAGGATACTTCCTTCCGGCGGCGCGCCAGCTTGCGTCGCGGCGGATCCTGGAGATTTTGGGTTAGTATCATTAGATTTTATTTAGTCCGACGTGACACTTCTAGCGTTTCACGCCACGGCGGCGGCCGTCGAGAGCAGCGGCTGGAAATAAAAGGACGGACGTGACGCACGCTGGAAATAAAAGGTTCTCTGCCACTACGCCGGTGTGCTGCCGTCGCTAGCGGTGTTCCGGCACTTCTTTCTTTTGTGCAGAAAAGGCAACTTGTATTTATGGAGCCTCAGTGAAACTTAGGTGAAACCTCGGAATTAGCCCTAAAGGGACAGTGTGAACTTCCAATTATAAGTTTTTCTTTTCTATTCATGTTTCATACATGTTATACACCATGTACATCGTGAGCTCGACCGCCAGCAGCAACGTCACCTCTAATACGACGAGTACCAAGATATCTGATTCTCATGGCGGATTAGCTACTGATTAGTTCCAGGAAAGCAAAACAAATATGTATGCTAACATGCCAAATTATCAAATACTATAAATGTTATAGCAGGATAATTTATATGATGATTAGACAACAGCCTCCTGCTCGACGGAATGGCAGGCAGGCACAACGCTCGCAAAAGAAAGAAGAAAGCTGCAGCTCCGCCCGTCGGCAAGGACACCTTCAATTACCTCCCGGACGATGTCTCATAGGGTCATCTCGAAGCACTTGACAAAGCTAAAGAAAGTTCTACGATAACATCAACCAATACCTGGTAGGAGTATCTTTCTGCTGATTCCTGCTGTGATGAGTGGGTAAGAGTTTCTAGCAGAAAACCTTTCACCGAAAATACATAGCCTAGTTTTGCTTCAAGCATTTCAACATCAATTTTCGGAGGATAGGTCATCACAGGTGCACTCAAGATGGTCTGAATAATCAATTCTTCCTCAATTTCAACCTTTCAACTAGGATCAGCTGCAGGAGGTTGGAACCAGCAGCCGGGAAATGGAGGCGCCACGGGGGACTGTATAGATGTTGTCCGAGAGGCGGTGGTAAACCATAAACCTCTGTCATACGGGGATGTTGTTGGAGAGAGTTACTGGGCTGCATGCAGAAAATAGTTCCCTTCAGCGTGGAAGTAATTCTATGAAAGAGGAGGTAGCCCACTGTGTCAGGATTTGGTGGAGGTATGTCAGCATTTGGGGAAGGTATGTCAGAATTTAGGTGGAGGTACTGGCGCGCTGTCAGAATTTGGTGGAGATATGTCAGCATTTGGGGAAGGTATGACGATTGAAAAGGTGTGCATCCAAGATAGAACATGCCGTGCACATTAAATAGGAAGAACATGAATATGTTTTATTTGAGCAATCATCTTTACAACAGAACCCTTCACAGTACTCATTCTCAGACTCATCTTCTTTACACTCTTCAGATTCATATATAATATTGATAAATGTCGTTATCACTGATGGCAGGCTCACAAACAATGGAGTCATGGAACTGCAGTCAGATAGTTCACATGTAGAAGTGCCGGAACACCGCTAGCGACGGCAGCACACCGGCGTAGTGGCAGAGAACCTTTTATTTCCAGCGTGCGTCACGTCCGTCCTTTTATTTCCAGCCGCTGCTCTCGACGGCCGCCGCCGTGGCGTGAAACGCTAGAAGTGTCACGTCGGACTAAATAAAATCTAATGATACTGACCCAAAATCTCCAGGATCCGCCGCGACGCAAGCTGGCGCGCCGCCGGAAGGAAGTATCCTCCTGGCGCGACGCGGAAGCTGGCGCGCCGCCGAAGAAAAGTAGCCAAGCGCCGAAGAGGTTGACTGCACGACGAAGAGAAGAGGCGCCGTGCGCGTGTCCTGTCTCGGGTGTAGCCTTAACACATCCGAACGAGGAGGGGAGGCGGGCTGCTTCGTCTTCTCCAGCTGAATCTGAAGAGTGTAAAGCAGATGAGTCTGAGAATGAGTACTAGTGGTTTATCGAATTCGCAGATTCATATATAATATTGATAAATGTCGTTATCACTGATGGCAGGCTCACAAACAATGGAGTCATGGAAATGCAGTCAGATAGTTCACATGTAGAAGTGCCGGAACACCGCTAGCGACGGCAGCACACCGGCGTAGTGGCAGAGAACCTTTTATTTCCAGCGTGCGTCACGTCCGTCCTTTTATTTCCAGCCGCTGCTCTCGACGGCCGCCGCCGTGGCGTGAAACGCTAGAAGTGTCACGTCGGACTAAATAAAATCTAATGATACTAACCCAAAATCTCCAGGATCCGCCGCGACGCAAGCTGGCGCGCCGCCGGAAGGAAGTATCCTCTTGGCGCGACGCGGAAGCTGGCGCGCCGCCGAAGAAAAGTAGCCAAGCGCCGAAGAGGTTGACTGCACGACGAAGAGAAGAGGCGCCGTGCGCGTGTCCTGTCTCGGGTGTAGCCTTAACACATCCGAACGAGGAGGGGAGGCGGGCTGCTTCGTCTTCTCCAGCTGAATCTGAAGAGTGTAAAGCAGATGAGTCTGAGAATGAGTACTAGTGGTTTATCGAATTCGATTGTGGTTGTCAGAATATGGTGGAGGTATGTCAGTAGCCTTAACACATCCGAACGAGGAGGGGAGGCGGGCTGCTTCGTCTTCTCCAGCTGAATCTGAAGAGTGTAAAGCAGATGAGTCTGAGAATGAGTACTAGTGGTTTATCGAATTCGATACCACCGCCTCTCGGACAACATCTATACAGTCCCCCGTGGCGCCTCCATTTCCCAGCTGCTGGTTCCAACCTCCTGCAGCTGATCCTAGTTGGAAGGTTGAAATTGAGGAAGAATTGATTATTCAGACCATCTTGGTGGAGGTATGTCAGCATTTGGTGAAGGTATGTCAGAATTTAGGTGGAGGCATGTCAGAATGTAGGTGGAGGTATGTCAGCATTTGGTGAAGGTATGTCAGAATTTGGTGCAGGTATGTCAGAATTTGGTGGAGGTATGTCAGCATTTGGGGAAGGTATGTCAGAATTTAGGTGGAGGTATGTCGGAATATGGTGGAGGTATGTCAGCATTTGGTGAAGGTATGTCAGAATTTAGGTGGAGGTATGTCAGTATGTAGGTGGAGGTATGTCAGCATTTGGTGAAGGTATGTCAGGGGTTCAAACGAACAGCATGATCTCGATTGCCAGCAACTTTAGGGACATCTATCCGAGCTTCGCAACAGCATGTGCTCGATCGCCAGTGGGCTACCTCCTCTTTCATAGAATTACTTCCACGCTGAAGGGAACTATTTTCTGCATGCAGCCCAGTAACTCTCTCCAACAACATCCCCGTATGACAGAGGTTTACCTCCACCATATTCTGACAACCACAATCGAATTCGATAAACCACTAGTACTCATTCTCAGACTCATCTGCTTTACACTCTTCAGATTCAGCTGGAGAAGACGAAGCAGCCCGCCTCCCCTCCTCGTTCGGATGTGTTAAGGCTACACCCGAGACAGGACACGCGCACGGCGCCTCTTCTCTTCGTCGTGCAGTCAACCTCTTCGGCGCTTGGCTACTTTTCTTCGGCGGCGCGCCAGCTTCCGCGTCGCGCCAGGAGGATACTTCCTTCCAGCGGCGCGCCAGCTTGCGTCGCGGCGGATCCTGGAGATTTTGGGTGCCTTCTTCTCTCCGGCTCCCTCTAAGCGTATGAGGAGAGGCACGTTGATCTGAGGGGCTTAGAGTCGTGTCACGCTGCGGTGTTTCTCGCCTTGATCGTGACGCGGGCTTGAACCATGGTACCTCGATTCCTTACCTCTCGGGTAGGTCTGTAGTTATGGAGTGTTTTTGGTCACCCGGTCGATGTGGAGGATGTGTTGTAATTTGTTTGGCGTGTATCTAGATCGTAGCCGTATGGTGTTGTGCTGACTGCTGGCCTTTCTTCTTTTTAAAAAATAAGTATGGACATATATTTGTACTACCTCCATTCCATAATATAAGGCGTATTTCATTTGTTTTGACCAACCTTTTGATCAACAATTAATCTATCAATATGTAATTTATACGACATATAAGTGGTATCATTGTATTCCTACTCAAAAGTACTTTCTCAAGATTATAAGTTCTATCAGAAAAGTTTCATATTAAACGAGTAAATCTTGGTCAAAGTCTCGGTCAAAGGAAACAATATACGTCTTATATTTTGGAATGGAGGTAGTATACATGATGACAAATAGCCTAGACAGGACAGTTTTTCTCCTTTTTGGACGTGATGGAGGAATCTGACTACCATGAACTTTATTGATTGGTTGTCGTACTTCACAGGGACTTCCATATTTTTTTGAATGACAGTTCCATTTTTATTTAGTAGGCCCTTTCACGTCTATCCTATAATCAACAGTCACTATCCAGGAACGTATCCCTTCGGCCAGCTGGTTTAGAACGGGTTTGGTCAGTTGTCATGGAATGGATTTTTTTTTCCTTGGTATGTGTACGGTTCGGTCGGGCACGTATCGCTTGGTCTAGCTGGTTTAGAACGGGTTTGGTCTCGGTTGTCCTTGGATGGAATTTTTTTTCCTGATATGTGTACGGGTTCAGTCGTCTGTTTTTTTTTCCTTCCTGGTACGCGTCAGCGGCGGACACATTAATAGTGTCGTACGTAACGCTTTTATATTCATTAAATCCCAGCCACATATAATAGATCTAACTGTCATATTAATTATGATGATGTGGATCAACGTGGTGTCTCGATTTAGACCTGTATATTGTTTTTAGTATATAATAATAGATGAAATGGGGGTGGGGGGGCACCCCTTTAGTCTAGAAAAATGGAGTCGAAACACGGTTGGTAGGTTGCACCACAGCGATCTAACCACTGGGCCATTTCTATTAAATAATTAAAGCATCAGTTCTACAACAAAACGGGAGAAATTGGCGTTAATTTCCTGAACTTATATATAAACAGGGACGCACTACATATCTTCACTTGGAGATAGCCACAAAGTCTAGGAAAAATAATGAGCCTGGTGGTGAGAAAATCCTTTTTGGAGGTTGTCAGGCCGCCGGAGCCGGTGACAGCCAGCGAGAGCATCATGCTTTCGCCTTATGACAAGAATGTTTTGTCCCTGCCATTCACAGTGTTTCCGGTGTTTGATCGTGCGATCCAAGACCCCGCTAAGACCACAAAGGGTGCTCTATCCAAAGCTCTCGCCTACTACCTTCCAATCTCCGGTCGCCTTGCTGCCAGACCGGGGCAGGACGAGCTCGTTATCGCTCCGTTGGGCGAGGGTGTTGTGTTCCTCGCCGCGTCTACAAGTTGCGCTCTGAAGGATGTCAAATTCTTCGACCAGTCGCAGCTGCCTGAGGAGCTCGCCATCTACTACTCAACGGAATTCTGCGGCTGCAGTGACCCTTTGCTCATGATGCAGGTGACCGAGTTCTCGTGTGGTGGTTTTGTCATCGGGGTGACATGGAACCACGTCGTCACCGATGCTGCCGGGATCGGCCAGTTCTTGCAGGCCCTCGGCGAGCATGCCCGTGGGTTTTCTACGCCTTCCGTAGTTCCAGTCAGGTGGGATGACCTGATGATGGAGGCCCCTCCCCGGCCCGACAGGTTCACGAAGCTGATGATGAGCCTCCAGCCGATGGACATGCCAATCCTTGACACCACAGTCCCATCCAGGGTAGTCAAGGGTATCCAGGAAGAGTACCGTGTCTATTCCGGTGGCTTTGCGTGCACCACTTTTGAGGCGGTCGCCGCGCTGCTGTGCCAGTGCCGCACCTGTGCAATCGCAGTGTCCAACCCGGAGGACCCCGTCGCGCTCTATTTCGCAGTGAATGCCCGCAAGTACGTCGGTGCAAGAGCGGGCTACTACGGGAACTGCCTCGCCTGGCAGCTCATCGTCGCAACGCGGGATGAAGTAGCCAAAGGCGATATCATCCAGGTGGTGGAGAGGATACGGCATGCCAAGAGCCAGATAGCCGGCAAGTTCGGCACGAGTGCACGCCGCCGCAACGATACCGTTCAGCACCTCGGCAGCCTGGTCGGATACAACATACTTGTTGTCTCGTGCTGGCGGAACCTTGGCGTAGAAGAGGTTGATTTTGGCGCAGGGAGGCCTGTTCGAATGGCGAGCCACTCCAAGAAGAGGGCAAGCGTGCCAGCCTGCGAGGCATGCCTGCCATGCCAAGGGATCGATGGCTTCAACGTCCTCTCCGGCTGCGTCAGAGAGGACCACGCCGGCCCCTTCCTTGCTGAGCTATGCTCAAGGTTCAAGTAATGAGGCCTTCTGTGGCACCCCCAACTGAATAAGAACCATCCATTTTCATGGATCCAATGGCCCATATAATTTCATGCTAGTGTTTAAAACACGTGTACTGCAATTGATACTAGTCATCGAGAAAAGGGCAACTAATTGATATAACTTGAGTTGTAACTTCGTTAGTTATTACATTGTACATAGGTTGCGCATATTCATGCCAGATGAGTAGTCCAGTCTGATATTCTGATCCGAAAACAATTGCATTGCAAGAGCTTGCAGGTAACTTTTTAATGATTTCTATCATCATAGGGTGGATTTAGCCAGGATCAATTATGGCATTATTACTCTGTTACCTAAAGGAGATGATGCTGACAGGATTCAGAAGTACAGGCCCATTTGTCTATTGCAGGTGTTGTTCAAGATTTTTACTAAAGCTTTGACTGTTAGGTTGGAGCCTTTCATGGGGAAATTGATTAATAAATGTCAGACTGCCTTCATTAAGGGAAGGAACATTATGGATGGTGTTGAATTGCTGCAGGAGATATTGAAAGAATCAAAGAGGAAGAAGAAACAGGGAGTTGTTTTGAAAGTTGATTTTGAAAAAGCCTATGATAAAATTAATTGGGATTTCCTTTTTGAAACCTGTAGACAGAAAGGTTTTAGTGGCAAGTGGCTTCTTTGGCTTAAGAATGCTGTAACTAAAGGCACTCTGAGTGTGAAAATCAATGATGAAGAGGGACCATATTTTGCTAGCCACAAAGGGGTGAGGCAGGGGGATCCTCTTTCTCCTTTCTTGTTTAATGTTGCAGCTGAAAACCTTGCAAAAATGATTCACAGGGCCCAGGATTCTGGGATGTTGGTGGGTTTAGCTGAACATTTGATTGACAAAGGGGTTGCAATACTCCAATATGCGGATGATACCATTCTGCTTTTTCAAGATGATATTGAGGGAGCTAGGAACCTAAAATTGTTGCTTTATGTGTTTGAGAGCATGTCTGGCCTGAAAAATAATTTTGAGAAAAGTGAAGTCATGATGATAATTGAAGATGAGGAGAAGCAGCAGGAATATGCTGATATGTTTTGCTGTCAGAAAGGAAGCTGGCATGTTAAATATCTTGGGGTTCCTGTGAATTCTAGGAGGAACTCTGTGCAAGAAATGAAATTCCTGGGTGAAAAAGTAAAAGGGATGATGGATGGTTGGATGGGTGGCACTCTGTCTATTTGGGGCAGAGTGATTAGGACTGATGTTTGCTTGTCATCTGTTGTTGTGTATCATATGTCCATGTTTTTGCTACACAAGAGTACTTTAGAAGAATTGGATAAGCCTAGAAGAGCTTTTCTTTGGCAAAGCAATCCAGCTAAGAGAAGGTACCATTTGGTAAGTTGGAAGCTGATCTGTAGACCTAGATCCAAAGGAGGACTAGGACTGAAAAACTTAACAAAATTTAACATAAGCTTGATGTGTAAATGGTAGTGGAAACTAGAAGCTGGAGATGGCCCATGGCAAAGGTTTATGAGAGCCAAATATCTTGGGCTAAAGGGAATTTATCAGATTAAGCACAGAGCAATGGACTCTGCATTTTGGTCTGATCTCTTGCATGTCAGACAGTTGTACTTGGCAGGAAGGATTATGGTTGTTGGGAATGGCAGAAGAACAGACTTTTGGGGGGATTCCTGGTGTGGTCATAGGCCACTCAAAGAAACCTTCCATAGACTGTTTGAGATTTGTAATGAGAAAAATATTTCAGTGGCTGAGATGGCAGGTAGAAGATGGATACCCACATTTAGAAGGTGGCTTGATGGTGATTTGCAGAATGAGATGAGAAAACTACAAAGTAAGCTGGCAGGGGTTGCTCTGAATAATGATGAAGATGTTCCCATGTGGAAATGGACCAAGAATGGGATTTTTTCGGTAAAATCTATGTATCAATCGATATCTAGCAATGGAGTGGATAGATCCTTTAAACACTTGTGGAAAGCTAAGATTCCATTCAAAATCAAAGTCTGGCTGTGGCTGATATGGCATGATGCCATATCTACAAAGGACAACATGAAGAAGAAGAAATGGGTGGGTAACTATAAGTGCCAGTTTTGTAACAAGGAGGAGACTATCCTGCACCTGTTCTTTACGTGTGATGCTGCAAAATATGTCTGGAGTGTCATTGGCACGGCATTGGGGGCTAATAACAGGCCTGGCTCCTTCTCGCAGTATTTCTGGTGGATACCTCAATATATCCAGTCTAGCCGTAATATCCAGATCACGGGGGTGGCGGCGGTGTGCTGGGCCATCTGGACGATTAGGAATCGAGCTTGCTTCGATAAAAAACTCATCAAAAATCCATTTGAATTGATCAGCTATACTTGTGTGTTTTTGAACTATTGGGCAGGTCTACACTCGGCGCAGGAGCAAGGAGACATTAGAGCTGGTGCTGCCACTCTGCTCTCGGTGGCAACTGCAATGAATCCAAGTCCTAGGCAAGATGCAGTGCTGAGGATCGGGGGAGCTGATCAGGAAGATGATGGAAATGAAGAAGCAGATAACATGGAGAATGACAGCAGTGATGATCTTGCTCGCTGATGATAGCAGAAGAAGATTCCTACAGGAAGCTCCAGGAGAATTTGCCTGGCCTTGTCCATAAACTTGTTTGGCATCTGCCCTCTCGTTGGCAGTTTGCTTTTGGAGTGGTGTTTTGTTAGATGCTTGGAAACTTTATGTTTGGTGCATCAGTCTGGGTGGTTTGCTTTTGTAAAGGTTGGCTAGGACAATTTCGTGCGGCCGTTGTGGTAGTTTCCCTTTTCCATGTTGGTGGTTTGGGGCGTGCAAAAAGACATGGATAAGACTGGTGGTGGTTCCGTTATGCAATATAATGGAATACGGGCCCTTTCACGGGGGTGCCGTTTATGTAAAAAAAAAAAAATAGTACGCTTCGATGATTTAGTTGACTGAAACACTAAGACGGAAACACTAAGGCGGTAATATGTGGATGATGAGATCTTCGGACCCCCGACATCGGCGGCGGCAGTGGGCAGATGATGTAGCTAAGGGAGGACCCCCGACCCAGACGGATCGAGACGAAATTAAGGCAGCGGCGGGTGCATCACGATGGAGGTGGAGGATTGAGGAAGCACATGTGAGCGGACAAAAGGGTAGCATTGTGAGCATGATGACGCCGGTGACGAATTCGTACTGAGACTAGGAACGAGGAAGACAGGTGCCGATCAATCCTTCCTGTGCTTTTGGGCCTCATCCCCTCTATCGATGCCATATTAAGGAACGATTTACATATAAATAAAAGTCTAAGTCTAAAAAAAACATATAAATAAAAGTCTAAAATACCCAAAGTAATCAATGGCTGTATTAGAATTTGTACTAGTCCCTGCTTTGGTAATATATTCTATATGTTCTTCCACGTTCGTGCATCTTGGTGACATAATTTCAATTGATTTACAATATAAAGTAATCTCACGTGGTAGGATGTGCTGGCCGCTACAATCTCGTAGAGTTAATGCTACTTCTGATGCGGACATAACTTTTTAGTCAATAACAAAGATACTCCAAACAAGCAGGTTGGCACTAATGCGGTCGAATGTGTGTGTACATAGACAGCTAACTAGAATCTTAATTATAGTTAGTTGTACACATTGACGCAGCGGCATGCAATAAATAAAATGTGCCTCCAATATATGGATACTAATTGGTCAATGGAAAAAAGTTCAAACGAAAGATAAGATCATACGTGAGCTTTGAATCCTGGAAGTTGACACCTTGAACTATCCGATATAGGTCTATCTTAGATCGGAAAATAATTATACGAGATCTGGCCTAAAATTTTTTTGCAGTTAATAAATAATTTTTGCAGTTATATGAGACCGATAGTTACATGGCTCTTTTAAAGGTGATGAAGGATAGTTACATGGCTGGTAGAAAAGTCTCCTTGGGTTGTGGTAATATCACTAGATTTTGGCATGATAGTATTGGGGATAATCCTCCTCTTTGTGGGCAGTTTCCTATTCTTTTTTCCATTTGCCAGAATCAAGATGTACGGTGCAGGAAGCAATGAGGTGTGACCTGGACATGCGTTTTAGAAGGAACCTGCATGGAGACTTGCTGGATCAGTGGAGGGGTATAAAACAAAAGATGGGTGAGATGCATTTCTCGGATACTCCTGATGTGATTTCCTGGAAACTTAACAACAATGGTATTTTTTCTACCAAATCTGTCTATAAACTCTTAGAAAATGGTTTGTCGGGTGCTAATAACAAGGATATTTGGAATGCTAAGTTGCCTTTGAAAATCAAAGTATTCCTGTGGCAGATGTTTAGGAATGCTTTGGTCACTCGTGATAACATGAAAAGAGAAATTGGCCTGGTAATCCAACTTGCTCCTTTTCTCGACAATTAGAAAACCTCGAGCATCTGTTCTTTTCTTGCCCCATTGCAAGATGCACCTGGGGGATGGTTGGCCGGACGATGGGCACGCAAACTTGTCCTAACTCCCTATGGCAAGCTATGGCTTGGTTTTACTCTAATTTTCCTGGAGAAGAACAGTATTATATGGTTGGTTTAGCTGCTATTTGCTTGGGTATTTTGAAAACCCGTAACAGAGTGACTTTTGATAATCATGTTATGAAATCACCTTTTGAAACTTGTTATGTAGCGGCTTCGTTGTTGATGTACTGGGCAGGTATGCAGGTTTTGATTTCACAAGAAACGAAGCTGACGCAGGTGACGGCTGATCTCTGCCCCCGTGCTAGGGGAGCTAGCAATGGGATCAACCAGATGAACACCCTGATGATCTCTGGCGTTTGAAGCCCTCGCCGGAAGTGTGTTTTTTGTGCGATGGAAGCTGTTGCTGATAGTCGTTTGGTGGTGCTGGTGCTTCACACCTGGAACTTTGTTGTTTTCTGTTTTGGTTTGTGTACTCCTGGGATTGTTCCCTTTGTGTGTTTAAGTGTTGAAGTTTAGGTGGTAGCAGGTTTTCGCCCCATAGTGGGTTTTTCGAGCCGAGAAACTCACAGTGGGTTTCCTGCTGCTGCTCCAGCTCGCTTCTTCCACCCCCCTGTTATTCCTCCGTCGTACTCTGTATTTCCGTTTTAATAAAAATGGAAAGGGGTGTGAGGCCCGGTTGGAAATATGAGACCGGTATAGGTCTATCTTAGACCCTTGATATTTTTGCAATTAATAAATAAAAAGAATTAAACCAAATAATTCCCTTCTTTCACTAACAATGTTGGCCCACCCATCATAACATATTCCGCATAAAATCTCTCTCGAGAATCACTCAGCCAAAATAAATTGAAGGAACAACTCGGCGGCCAAGCCAAGTCAACTGAGCACATCCATAGAGCGCATAGAGGCTGTTGCGCTAACCAAGATCAAACAAAGGCTCTACGGTGGCGAATTCCGCTCGTCACACCTCACCAAGGATTACAACCTCTTCAGGTTGTGAAGATTGAAATTGCTCGTCGGTACAGATTCAGATGATCTCCAAGATACTTAATTTCAATTGTATCATAATGAAAGTTGCCATAGGCGGAAAATGACGTGGTTACAAATTCGACCGAATCGATGAAGATGGTTGCGATCCCACACAAACAGAGCATCTCTAGCAGAATCCCTAGACAAAATCAGAGCGGGATTAGGGGCTGAGCTCAGTTTTCGCGTCGTAGCAGAGACAGAAAACCCGTCCCGGCCTGAAAACGGCTTACAGGCCCCCCAAGTCCCCCCTTCCAGCCTCTATTTATTCGGCAACACCATGGGTCAAGAACAAAAACGTGGCTCCGCCGCTGACGAGAAATCTCCAACGTGAATCCCCACCTCCGGCATGCAATAACCCCAGGTCGACGACAGATCAAGCAAAGCCCCGTCCAATGGCTCGTAGCACTAGCCCAGGCTGGCCCAGGAGAGGTCGCGCCAGCGACAGGGAACTTTCTCTCGATTTTTCTCCACTGCGAGCCATCAGCGGGGAGTCTCAACCTTTCTCCTTTCTTACGGTGTTCAATGTGCCATCAAAAAAGTGTGGCATGTTTTTTTGTTTTGAAACAAACGTTTGAACCCTGGTTTTATTGCAGAATTCCACATCACCTTTGCAGAAACCCTATTCCTGGTGCTGTCACCATCATCATCGTCAGCGCCGTCTCGTCCTATTTTATACCGCATGCAGTGCATACCGGGAATGATTCCAAATTTTCGTACTTTCTTGGAATCGGCTTCTTCATTATTTGCAGCAGCTTTATAAATCTAATGTTAGCAGATTCTTTATTCTTTCTTGGAAGCAGCTTCTTCACATCGTTCTCTGCCTTCCATTGCAGCAATTCCCGTGCTCTACCGAGATTTATCTGGCCATCTTCTCAATATGGACACAACAATGCTTTTTTATCCTTTAACATCTAGTCGAACGTCACCCTTATCTTTTGAAGTTCGCATTCTGCCTTTACATCCGTAATGGCCTGGCCAAGATCATCGATGGACTCATTTCGTGCCCGGTCTCCTACTTCTTCTTCATCATTATATTCCTTTCCGGTACCAGTACCGTATACAGGTAACATATCATGATAATTGTCATCATGTTCTTCTTCTTCATTGTCTTCCATCATAACGCCTCTTTCTCTGTGCATGGTTCAATAATTATATCCGTACATGAAATCGTACTGAAACAAATGGTTGTTCCACATCCATTTAAAGAAATTAACATGGACAACACATAAAATTATTTCGCTTTTTTGCTTCGGTCACATCAAGAAATAAACATCAGGCCTTCATGAACTCGGGAGAGCGTCGGTCAGTGTACATCCATTGCAAGTTCATCTGAATTATATAATTATCAAAAACCATGACATAACATCGTAAATAATGAGATGACCCCTGCACATTGTCAGATGAAATGATAAGGTTGATAACTCGACTGAGGAGGAAAGAACGAGGAGAAATATTAATTAAGTGTGGCTCGGACAAATTCAATCATGTTTGTTTTGTGTGAGCTGAAGTGGTGTTATGCTCCTGGGAATTTCATCGAATACTTTTAATGCATACGAGGGGAAAAAATTAGTGCACAGCCTCTCACACCTTCTACCTCCAAATTGAGTGAGTGGCTGAGAAGTGGATTGTGGCTGGTCGATTTTATATACAGAGACCTTTAGCTCCGGTTCCAGACACGAACGGGGGCTAAAGAGTGTCATGCTTGACCGCAACACGTTTAGCTCTGTTTCGTTGCTCAACCCGGGACTAAAGGTTCCCACGAGCTTCTCTGCATGCCCCGGGCAGCTGGAATGCAGCCTTTGGCCCGAGTTTGTAGCGGAACCGGGGCTAATGATGTTTTTTGGACCGAACTGAGGCTGAAGGCTGGGGTGAAAGTATAATTTTTCATTTCGTTTTTTCTTGAGGAAAAACCGTGGAATGTGGACAAGTTACAGAGGAGGGGTGGACTCACGATGACGGATGTAGCCTGTGTGATAAGACTCTTGTGGAATCGCAGCGCCTAGCCCTATACTGTCTGTTTTCCAAACTGGTCTGGGATGAACTTGCGAGCACAAAACAGGATGTTGCCCCTAACACCGCTAAACCGGCGAATGGTGGAGAAAGGCTAACCAGGGACCACGTATATGTGATGTCCGGCAAGCCACGTTCTCCTATTATATATTGTGGAACATGTGGAAAGAGCACAATTGGCGTATATTTCAGAGCAAGGATTGGCAGCCAAGGCAGTTGCTGAGTTGATAAACGGAGACCTGCCTAGGTTCACTACAGGATTGAGGCTCTACGCCGACGGCAATAACCGTCGGCATAGCCCCTAGTGCGGTCAGCTCAGCCATACGCCAACGGCCACCGTCGGCTCCTCACTGTCGACTTAGGTCCTCGTCGGAACTGCTGGATTGCCGTTGGCACAGCTCAGCCGTCAGCGTAGCTGATTTGTGCGGATGGTTTTCCGTCCCCGTCGGCATCTTCTGGCCGTCGGCACAGCGGACTACCAGACAGCCATCTGGCGGCGCATGAACTATGTCGACGGGAATGTCGTCGGCCTAGTTTTACACGTGGCATTGGCTGGGGCCACACCTGGGAGGTGCTTTGCCGGGAGGTATGCCGACGACATTGCCGTCAGCATAGATAATTACCTGAACAAAAAAAAGAATCCTCAACTAGGTGGGTATCCACCGGACCAGGTTTCTAAAAGCTTGTGTCTACCGAGTACAGAAAATCCATATACAACCCAACTGGTTGGGATATTGTTAGCAAGCAATAAAATACTCCAAGGACAACAATTAGCACACACATTGCAACAAAACTATACGCATTGGAAATATGATCCTACTGGCAACATTCAAACTGCAGCTGTGTGTGCGTTGCAAAGAAAAGCACCATCAAGACCATTACAGAAAAATCATGTATCCAAAGGTAATTCCAACATTAGAAAAGCATATTAAATATCTATAATGCATAGAGAATAATCAGTAAGGGCTCCACATGATTACCGAAAGGTAGAATAGTTTGACAACAGATGGATCGTCAGTCTTGTTGTTTGCCAAGCCTGGAAAAACATTGGTCAACAAGTCAGTGAGCTCTATGAAGTTAGAGATCTAAACGCTTTAGGTTCTATACGGATCATAAGACTGAAAATGGTATAGGCACAAACATATGTAACTTCTATACATCCATTTCTTCACAAATATCATGTGTTTGCCGAAACCTAATCCGAATTAGTATAGTGCAGTTTAGTTCAAAAGGTTCTAATACGAGAACACTAAGTCTAGCCTCTATTTCGTGTGTCACTGTCCTAGATAGTTAAGTAAAGGTTTGAGGCACTCCTCTGCACATTTGGTCATTTCCATGACCTAAACTTGGTGTGATGGTTCTAGCTCTATCTTCTGAACTTGAGTATTGAACACGAAACTACAACAACCAGCTCATATTATAGCCACAAAACTACAACAACCAGATCATAATATTCATATAGTATTAGACCAGTATGGTTTAACAGCAGCATTTTAGAAGAACCTCTACTCCTATAAGGGTTACTAAACTGCAAAAATATGCTAAATTGTTGTGCACTTCAAATCAGAAACTTTTGTATGATCAAAAACATGTCAAGAATTATTTTAAAAAGTGTCTAGATGCTCTGTTTGCTAAACTGAAATTAACTATGCCTTCTCTTCCGGTTCTTCAATAATCAGTGTCAGGTGTACAGAGTGTGCACTGACAGTTCAAGTATGTTCAGTAACAAGTGTCGTGTGAACAAATAGACCTGCCTAGCAGATATAAACATGAGCGGAAGCAAACAGAACCTCGTTCACCATTCTAGTGTAAACCATTCTTTCCATTATGGCAGAGTGCACAGAAGCAGCAAGCTGACCAATAATCTGTTGGTTAAAAGAAAACCCATTTGAGTTATATTTAGGATTTGAACTATTCAAACCTTTGACGGTGATCTTAGCAATAGATCTTTAATAGACCTGTAATACAACCGAAAATCACAGAATGGACATTTCCATTATCTTCTAGAGATCTAGCCGAGAGCGGCAAGGAGGTGCAGGAACTGAAATTTACAACTACCGTTGTGCTTTGCTTATCAGAATTACCTTCATGTACAGATATGCGACACCACCAAATTTCTTGGGAGGACGCAGAGGCATGAGTGGCCACTGCAGTGGCGACCTCCGCGGCGAGCCCGGCGGGGCTCCCTTCGGCGGGAGGTTCTGGGCGCTCGGAGAGGAGGGTTCCGATGCGGAGGCAGAGGAGGAAGACCCTTCGTCGATGGCGTCGACGTTCTATTGCCAGACGCCATCTCCCTAGCCCTCGAGGGACTTGGCCGAAAGCAGACAAGGTAAGAGGGAGGCTAGGAGGATGCATCAGAGGTCGGCGGCGATTGCGCTTGCCATCTCGCTGTCATCGGAGAGCTCGAGCGGGATGAGACGGGAGTCCATGGCGACGGCGGAGAGGAGCTCAGCTAGGGATCAGCGGCATCGGCCGAAGATCCCGGCGATGCCTCCCTCTACCTTTGCATTGACCCCGTCGGACAAACCGTGGTTCACTGTCCAAAAACTAGGCCGGAGGCTGAAATTCGTCCTCACCGGTGAACCGTCGCCGGAGAGGGAGAAGATCGCCGATGGCGGTGGATCTAGGAATTCAAAATCCGATCCGACATCTTCGGTGGGTCAAACGGGCCGCGCGCACCGAATTTTCTTGGGCTGTTCTCGTGTGTCCAATAGGGATCAAGGCCATACGGGCCCGCATCGGATCTCTTGGTCGTATCGGATTGCGAGTCGGGGGCTAGGGCTCGGCTTACGGAGAGGTACGGCACCTATCGTACCTGCGATGGCGAACCAGGGCGGCGGCCAGGGATACTTCGGCGATGGTCGAGGTGGAGCTCGCGGCAATGGAGCGCCGCCGTTTCGAGGTGGACCGCCGGCGAGGGGGGGGGGGGTTCGGCCCTAACTATTACCACGGCGGCCCAAGTGGTGTTGCGGTTCAACAGCAGCGGCAAGGCGATTTCGGTAACGACAATGGAGCGCCGTTTGGGGGCTTCAACGCCGGCTCCGGGTTCAATGGCGGCCAGTACGGCAACGGGGGAGGAGGAGGTGATCGTCACCGCTATCCGAACCGTAAAATTGGTGCGGGCCGAGGCTTCTACAGGGGCAACGCCAACGCGAACTACCAAGGTCGTGGTCGTGGCCGGAGTTCGGTGGCTCCTCGGGAGGCGATGGGACCGACCATCAACGAGGTCTCCGTCGAGGCTATCGTCCGGCGCGTGACGGAGGCTCTCTGTGCGCAGGGCGTCGCGACGGTACAGAGTGCGCCCGCGTCAACCACGGTGGCGGCAGCGGATCGTCCGCGCCTGCCAGTTGCTACGGTGCCGGGGCCTCTTGTTTCGTCTGCCGCGGGGCTGCCGGTTTCCTATTACGTTACGTCATCCGGTTTTCTATGACAATGGGAAGTGGACTCAGGGGCTGGCTCTACGACTAACCTCCTAACCAATCTGTCACATCATAGAAGGATGCCTAGCTGAGACAACGCTTGTGCACGACTCACTCACCGAGCATTCCATCAATCTTGCGTGGCAGCAATAAGCGGAGCGACGAGATCTTCTTCTACTGAATTTCATTTCTTTTTTCATCAAAAAATCCGTAATTCGAACGAAGTCTGTGTGACCGGCTGAGTTGGATTCCTCTCGTCGAACTGGGTGGGACATTTCCCGAGATTAGAACTCCCCAGTCCTTAGATTCGGGAATAAGGAAATTCGATGAGACATGACGATATAAAAAAAATGACTACTCAACAAAAATAGAGAATTTTGAAGTGCAGATTTTCAGTCCAATTAGTCTATTTCGTTGCGAGAAAAAAGCCGATGTTGATACCTTTTTGATCTTTTTTTTCCAGTCTACAATACAAATCTTGTTGCGAAGCACACTTCGCGATCATATGATACGGGCAAAGCAAAGAATGCGGTGGTACAAAGACGAAGCGGAGGAGACTTTCGACCAAACAAAACCTCTTGGTTTACTAGTTGGCAGCATGGATTGCTATTCGTTCGACTACCACTAGTCTGCTTAAGTTGACGGATAAGACGGATGACTTATCGGCATTGCTGTCGTCATGACACAGCCTCTTTCACTTCTCGTAGAAGAAGGATGGAATCAAAAATGGTTGAATGAACCAGCCTAAGTGGGTTCAATTCTAAAGGATAATCATAGGCTTTGTTGCCTCGGTTGTCTACCGCTCCGTGGGTTGCTAGATTGGGCAGGAAAAAAGGAGTTATCAAGGAGTATAGGTGGTCCGTTTTTGCATCAGTTACCTTGGTTCGTAAGTACCCCTATTTCTATCTATACCTCGTACCCTTTCTTGTAGTAGTCAGTCTACGTTCTAATCCCTTTTGAAAGAGCTAGAGGAAGTAATGGGATATTTTAAGCCCACGCTAAATCCTTTAACCCTTTTGCTATTGTGCTCAGTCCCTTTTGCAAACTCTGTATCCTGTCTCCACAATCCTATAGCCCTCGTGCGAGCAAGCAAACCCAGCCAGTAGGAGTTTTAGCGCTAGAGGAAGGCGATGAGTCAGGAAGAAAGGAAGTCCCAAGTAAGAAAGTTTATATAAAAAGTAAGCGTGATAGAAAGCTGGCCCAGGTGAGATCATATCCCTTTTGATAGAGGTTCTTAATCCCCCGGGATATCTCCTAAGGAAGGAAGAATGAGAATCATTTCAGTCCACTGGTTCTAGCTCTGTAGCTGTAGTAGTAAGCCTGTCAGGAAGGTTCTATTAAGCAAACCTGTAAGTTAGTGATTCAAAGTATAGCCCTGGTGCTGGTGTATGAGATATTTCATTTTCAGTGATCGCTGACTAAGAATCCGGTCCCGAAGGGGGATTAGAGACAAAGCCAATGAGGAGCCGAAGACAGCCTTGTAGGAGGCCAAGCTGCAAAGAGCGCTCGAGGAGACCAGCTAATCACTCGTGCGAGTAAGTCAGGTTGGAAAAAAGGTTATAGCGTTTAAATAGTTTCCTCTTCCGCTTCTTCCGTATCTGTTTATGCTTGCCTTCCATATACATTTTTCCAACCAAAAGTATAGTGAACTGCCTGGAAGGAAGGTTTATAGCCCGTACTTCCCTTATACATCTATAAGAAAGTAATATTCGCTATAGCCCTATCTCTTCTCTTCTCCACAGGCACTCAATCCCTATTTGAGATAGCAAGACTTACCTATTATTTATAGGCACTTCCCGATATCAAGAGGTTCTTACTTAGCTTTGACCAGTAAGACACGAATGATCTACTCATCAAGGGATGTGATGGCCTATCAGGATCTTACGCAACGAGTGTCATCCCTATACTTAACTCAGCCCTGTGCTATACTCGAGAGTAGGTGGAAACATTAACGTATCTATATTTTCGCTCCCCTCTTGCTTATCCCTATGGATTTGAATCCAGAAGCAAGGGCACCACTTCGCATATTTATTTCGATTTCCTATTTTGATAGATAATGGAAGAATTCAAATAAGCAAAACTATTGGTTCTATTCTCGTGCAGGGTCGCCGATACTCGTCGGTACCCTCTTGTCCTGGAGCCGGTGGAAAAGGGTGGAATTTCCTAATCCCGTGTCCAAGTTAGTCTACCGAAATCTGACCATGGCTAAACAGGGCTTTTATCTTGAGCTGCTTCAGCATACTACTACGATCAAGGCGGAAAGTCCAGTGCTTATTGATCAAAGAAGAAGCGATAGGGGTCTTCTGTAAAGAGACCAAAAAGTAAAGGGTCTTGGGACCTACCTAATGGTGAAGTTATGGCATTCTCTTTTACCTCAAGCGATAGTTGTTTATCCGCATTGGAAAACCATGGAGATACAAGCGGTCAAAGCAGAAAGGGTTCTCGCTTCTCCGTCTGGAAGGACACCAAATGGACCAAATCCTATCGATCTTTCCTTACGACTCGACTTAGGCTCAAGGCCACAGAGGGCTAAAGGCAGTATCTTTAGTCTACCCAACTCCCTTGCTGCCTATTTACTTTTATATGGTTATTCCGTGGGGCCACAAGCACACCATCAATTGCATTATCCCCGGTACCACACATCACTCCACCTACTATCCTTCAAAGCTAAGTTTTTGATTACCACAAAATGTTATATGGTGATGGGAGGTATTTATCAAATGAGATATAAAAGGCGAGGGATTGCTGGGTCCCTGAATAAGCTGAATGTGTGATTGATAGCCTTTTCAGTTCATGAGATTACGTAATACATATTTAGAACCATCTCTGATTCACGCATTCACCCTAAAAGGAGTAGGGGATTTCCCAAGATCTCTAGCTCTTAAATCACTTGACTAAAAATCAAACTTAATATATGATTTTGATTCATGCACGGATGCGTCACCCCTTCGAAAAAGTACCAAAGGCCTAGGCGAGATTCGATTTAGTTAAAGAAAATGGACCTTGTCCACGTCTAATGGCGGTACCCGCAGATCCTTTTGTTTCTTTCCAAATGGACTAAACATTCTTTTTTGTCACTTTGTTCCATTGGAAAAGGATCGGGTCGAGCAAACAGGGATCGAAAGCTGGGCTCGTCCTAACCGTTTCTACACTGTGTATAGGGAAAAAAAGAGGAGAGGTAAAGGCTACTTTCAGACAAGACGGTGGGGAAAAGGACTTAGCCTACCTTACTGAGGTAGTCGATTGGAGAAGAGCCCCACATCACACTATAGACAGATCCGAAGCGAACATATCTGGTACTCTATTTATTATGTCAGCTTATCCGAATCTTTTTACTCTTTATAGTCTTGGTCATAGATAGGAATCAAGGCTATTTCCTTCTTAGGCACCACATTCTTAGCTTAGGAAAAGCACTTTCTTTGCTTTATCAAACAACTCCTCAACCTGTTTATAGCTTCCTCCCAGCTACAACCTGCTTCTTGCACCCGATCCCCGAGTCCTACTTCCTTGTTCCCATTAACAAAACCCTTTTTCTTCTTGTTCTTTGTCAAAACGCCTATTCCGGGGCGAGTACTACTTTTTTTTACAAAATGAATTTACAAGAAGATGATTTTCCGACCCTGACTACCAATTCCCCGACTACCTCTCTGGCTTATCAATCTAGCAAGCATAGGAAATCCTATTTCGGTAATCTTACCAAACAAGCAACGGATTGAGCAACTAGCGCGAAAGCCGTTGTGCGTTAGCGCATCCATTTTCTTGCTTGGATTCAAAAAGAAAAGGAAGGTTGATTGGAACTGAAAAGAACAAACAGGCAGACATGCTTTCAATCTGTTGGCTAGAATTTGAGAAATGCACTTGTCAAGAGTACTCTAACAATCGACGTCTCCCATCTTCTCAGGATTAAGCACTTATCTATTATGGAAATTGTCCGCTATCTGCACCTTACTCTTACTTTACTATTCAGGATTTGGAAGTGGGAAAGCCAACCTGGGCTTTTGAAGATCACTCTTGCCCGTTCCGTTCATAATTGCTTAAAAGGAGAAGTCCAAATAGTGGCTGCGGAAAAGTCAATTCTATCATTTTTCGAAAGTTCGAGAAAGGTCATGCACGAAAAGAAAGAATCAAGGAAAGAACCGACTTTGATATGAAAGAAAGACTGAATCTGACTATCCCAATTCAGGAAGACAGAAATTGCCGGTTGGGTTAGTCCAACCAAGAAAGAAATGGGATTCTTTGGGCATTGCTTGGGCCGACTTCAGTATGACTATCTCTAAAGATCTATCACTGCACACTTGAGAGATCTCTGTCTCCAGCCAATCAAAGCGTCTATAGCAGCTCCGCCGCTTTCTTTTTATGAAGCGGCTTTCTCAATACGAAAGAAAAGGCCTAGCTTGCATACAAGTTTATGCAAATAGCATGACATTGGCTATTGCTTGCCATATTGGACTGATGCAGCAAACAAAAAGGAAGACTAGTTTCAGCGAAGGCAGGATGTTTTCCAATGTGCCAGTTCCTTCCCAATCGTCACTCCAAAAAGTAGAGTCACCAACACGCCAGTCCCCTACGTAGTGGAGCATAGGACGTTTCGGAAAGTGACCGATCCCTTTTTTTGCGGTGGAGACAGATTCTCTATGTATTCATAGTCCTGTGTTGCTTCAAGATAGATGGTTGGCTAAGCCATTAGGTTGGATTATTCCCAACTTTCTGCCATCCTTCCTTTTGCTTTGATTAGCTGTTGTCATGTAATAAGTTGTGAGTGGTTCGAATGGTTCTCGACATGAACCCTAAGGCGTAAGGCCGCTGTTTTGATAGGATAGGATGGTGCTGGAACTGCATTCTTGCAGCGTCAGTAGGCTCAAAGGGAAGGAATGGAAAACAGGACTTGTGATTCTCGGCGGCGATCGAGCTGTCGTCAGCGTTATAAAGTTTTTTTTTCAAGACAGGACAAGAGACGATCAACCATAAACTCTCGATATGCTTGAGTTGGTATCACAGGTGGTAGATGTCAGAGCCGGCTAGCAACGGGACATAGAGAGAGAAGGATTTTGGATTTCACTCTTCCTAACAAAAAATCATAAGGTTCAAGGCCCAAAGACTATTCATATGAGCAGTCAAAGTCTCTTCAATTGCATCATACCTATCAGCAGGAGAACTCTCGTTCTGTGTCCCACATCTCCCTGATGTCCTCGTCCTCGATCCACCAACTCTTTTGTTCCAATAGAGAACTCCTTATTTTCATCTTTGACCTGTGACATCTTTCGCTTTGGAATGATAAGAGCAATCGGCCGATCTTCCGAGACGAGACCCAGAGTTAAAGGCATTCGCTAATTATGCCGTGGCTACAGAAAATAGTTATTTTTATCCAAAGGTGCCAAGCCAAGCTCACGCACAGGCGCATAGGCAATCTTCTCTATTTATATTGCACGAGCAAGCCACCTAATGTAATAAGTACAATGAATGTGCCTCTGAATTACCTTAAGAAAAAAATTGCTTAGGACAGAATTTCTTGCTGGGGTGAAAGAAACCCATGGCCAAACCTGAGATTTCCTTCCCAAGACTTATTTTTTCTTTATTTATAGATCGCCCTGTACGTAGCTCCTTGTTGGATTGACTTGTTCTTACTCTCAATCGCTTGAGTCGGTCTAAGAACAAACCACTAAATGGAGCTTGATTCTCCTTAGCCGCAGGTTGATAAAGACGAAAGTCCACACTCGATCTCTTAATAACTGCATTTTTTCTCAAAGTCCGGATGGGGGATGTTTTCTCTAGCATGCCCCAGGGCCGGGGATAGGAGAACTTTTTTTTTAAGTACGTCGAGGGCACCGCTTGATACCTCAAAAACTTTGAATAGGAACGAACCGCATTCTACATTCTCGGCCTGCTAACAACAATAGGAGGTCTAATAGATAGCCCTAATCCACTCTAGAAAACCACTTAAAAGCCTAACCTGATTATAAAAAAAAATTAGTACGCCCTATGCCTAGCAGAGACTGGAGATCCTTAGCTATTTACAGCGGGAGATCTTAGTTAGTTCTAAATAATCGAATAACTTCTTTCTATAACTACAAATATTATGGAACTTCAAGCCGGAAAAGAATGAAATCCTATCCTTTCAGTCGAGCTACTTCTAACCTCCACTTAACAGTAGAGCTACTTTTCGTTCTTCTCCTTGTTAGTCAGTCGAGTTATTTCATTCCAAGGACTGACAATGGAGCTATCTCAGGATTACCTTTTTATGAAATTAGATGCGCTTAAGAATAAGAGTAAGTTGCTCGGGGAGAGGCAGGTGGTAGAGGCGCTGAACTACATTACATGGATGGCGGGAGAAAAAAATGTCTGAAGCGGGTCTCTTTCTCTCTTTTCTTTGGTCCAACTTGACTTCTTTCTTTCTCAAGATAAGAGTGAATCAAACCCTCTTTCTTCCACATAGGAGGGATAGGGATTTGCCGGATATGAATTGTCAGCGCTTCGCCCCAGTGAAAGATGATTATTTCCTCATAGGATGATTGCCCATCCTGAATAATGTGCCCTTCTAACAGAAGATTGTGAACATGAGAGAGCGTAAAGATCTTATGTAAAGGAAAGCATATCTTTAACGGTAGAAGCATTATGAAACCTAAAATTTCCACGGGGATCAGCCTAAGAGTAATTCCTCTGTTTGCTCTTGATGCAAGGAATCTTCTGTGGGGGGTATGAAAGTGGAAATTTCATAAAAGAAGCAAGATCGTAGCATAGACAGTCTTGCTTACTATCTCCTCCATCTAAGTAAGATGAGGTTGAAGGTAGTAGCCTAAGCGCTAAGAAGCTTAAATCATGCTACTTCAACTATATGCTTAATAGGTCGATAAGCTTTTATTTGAAAAGGGGCTTAGCTTAAGTCATCGGTTCCAATCCGAATAAGGGCTTTTCTTGTGGTATGGTTTCAATTAGCCTTCGAGTCTTCTATTCCGGCTAAGTCCCCTATTGGTGATGGAGGGATAATAACCTGGTAGGCTAACTCCAAGGTATAACCCGGCCCAAGGAATGCTGCGCAGGATCCGGCTAAGGGTGAAGAAACTTCTGGAAGGCCTATAGCTAAAGGCCTCGTAACCCGGATTGTGGGTTGCATTAAGGAAAGCTAGAGTTTGTGTGCGGCGTCCGTGTAGGATTCAGGGTGTGCCTTGGAAGGCAAGCCAGGGGGTACGGGTGTTATATAAACCGACCCCTAGGTCTAGTTTTACAGAGATCCAAGTTCTAGCAGTATCGCCGAATATCAAGTATCCAGTGTAATTCGAGAGTTGAGTTGTTGCCTTACGATCGGAGACTCGGCGACTTGATTGCCGGCTACCAGATCGATTATAATCATGTTTTCCTCTGGGCTAAACCCTCTCCCAAACGCCTGTGTCGTCTTGCCCCAAGATAAGTTACCCCCGGTAACGTCTGCCGTGATTATCCCACGACAGTTGGCGCCCACCGTGGGGCCTGCGTCCAAAGGTGTTTACATCACGGGAGAAGCACGGAAGAACATGAAGAATCTCGTCGTCGGCGAGATCTACGTCGACCACGAAGGAGAGAAGATGGTGGACGATTCCGGCTGGGGGCCAGAATCGGATCACCTCGAATCTGGATCTACTGTGACGATCGGTCGGATCAACATCTTCATCGGTACGGTACGTACGTCTGATTTAAAAGGACAATATCATGTGCATACTACAGGAACTTCTAGCAGGAACAAAGAAACGCTAAAGCAAGCGGTAGACTCGGTTTCCTCGGTCGTTCCGGGATACCTGAGATGGGCCGAACAAGAGATAACATGGAGCAGAAGAGACCACCCGGAAAGAATAGAGCGCCGAGGAATCTTGTCATTGGTGGTTGCACCGCAGGTCAATGGTTACGAGTTGAAAAGGGTCCTGATGGACGGTGGAAGCAGCATTAATATCTTGTATTGGGAAACCTTCTTACGCATGAGCCTCAAAGAGTCCCAGCTACAGAAAAGTTCAACAGTTTTTCATGGAATTGTACCGGGTTACTCAGCGTGCCCCGAGGGAAAAATCACATTGGAGGTTGCTTTCGGAGAATCAGTGGATAATTATCGAGTTGAGTGGCTCACGTTCGAGGTGGTTAAATTGCGCAGTCCTTATCACGCGTTGTTCGGAAGGCCGGCTTATGCTAAGTTCATGGCTAGGCCGTGCTATGTGTATTTACAGCTAAAGATTCCGGGTCCTAAGCAGACCATCACCATACATGGAAGCCGGGATATAGCGGCAGAGTGCGACGAAGGAGATTCAGTGATGGCCGAACAAGCTTGCAGAAAAGAAGAACTCAAATATTACCGGTCTCAAGTAGATCCAGATGATAGAACAGCGTTGAAAAGGCCGGACTCTGAGGACGAAAGAGCAAAATTCAAGGCAGCGCAGGACACCAAGAGGATAGATTTTGTTGAAGGTGATTCCACTAAGCAATTTACTATAGGATCTAACTTGAAAAGCGAGCAGGAGAAGGCACTTGTGGAGTTTATTCGCTCGAATGCGGACGTATTCGCTTGGACACCTAGCGACATGCCGGGTATCCCTACAGAATTGGCAGAGCACAGTTTGCATGTAGATCCCAAGTCCAGGCTCGTGAAGCAGGGCTTAAGGAAGATGAATGAGGAAAGAAGGAAAGCTATAGGTGAAGAAATTGCACGGCTATTAACAGCCGGCTTCATCATGGAAGTATTTCACCCGGACTGGTTAGCAAACCCGGTCCTAGTGATGAAAAAGACTAATGAGTGGAGAATGTTTATTGATTTTACGAGTCTCAACAAGCATTGCCCAAAGGATCCGTTCGCATTACCAAGGATAGACCAAATCATAGACGCAGTAGCCGGGAGTGACCTGTTATGTTTCCTGGACGCATATTCCGGGTATCATCAGATTAAGCTCAAAAGGGAGGATTGGGAGAAAACATCGTTTATAACCCCTTTTGGGGCCTCCTGTTACAAAACCATGACGTTTGGATTGAAGAACGCTGGCGCAACTTATCAACGGTGCATTCAGAAGTGTTTCGAGGACCAAATTGGACGCAACGTCCATGCTTATGTGGATGATGTGGTTGTCAAGACCAGGAAGGCAGAGACATTTATCGACGATCTAAAGGAGACATTCAAAAATTTAAGGAGGTATCAGATGAAGCTCAACCCGACAAAGTGTGTATTTGGGGTTCCGGCCGGGAAATTACTCGGCTTTATCGTTTCCGAGAGAGGAATTGAGGCAAACCCGGACAAAATCAAAGCTATCCAAAATCTGAAAAAGCCGGAAAATTTGAAGCACGTCCAAAAGCTTACGGGCTGCGTAGCAGCCTTGAGCCGATTCATATCTAGGCTTGGAGAAAAGGCAATACCCTTGTACCGACTCTTGAGGAAGTCCGACAAATTTGTATGGGATCAAGAAGCGGATGAGGCATTTGAGGCACTGAAGAAGCAGTTATCTGAAGCACCAGTACTAGCGGCCCCGGGTCCTAAAGAACCTATGTTGCTATACGTGGCAGCTGGCCCCCGAGCCGTCAGTGCAGTAGTGGTTGTGGAGCGCAAAGAGGACGGAAAAGGTTATCCAGTACAGAGGCCGGTTTATTATGTCAGCGAGGTGTTATCAGAAGCAAAGCAGCGTTATCCGCATTGGCAAAAGCTGGTTTTCGGGGTCTTCATGGCCAGCCGGAAACTGAAGCCGTACTTCCAGGAACACCCTATAACAGTAGTTAGTTCAATACCAATGTCAGATATCATCAGAAACTCGGATGCAACTGGAAGAATAGCCAAATGGGCGATAGAGATGGGAGATTATCACATCAGCTACGAGCCCAGGTCAGCAATCAAATCACAGGCCTTGGTCGATTTTCTTAATGATTGGACACACACGGGCATGACTACCATAGTTTCAAATTCCGAGTCATGGATCATGCACTTCGATGGATCAAAGCAGTACGAGGGGTCAGGAGCTGGAGTGGTGCTAACATCACCCAAAGGAGACAAATTGAGTTATGTGCTACAGATTCACTTTGATTGTTCCAACAACGTGGCCGAGTATGAGGCCCTATTGCATGGCTTAAAAGTAGCCAAGGAGATGAACATTAAGAGGATACGATGCTTTGGAGATTCGGACCTTGTGGTACAGCAGGTATCAGGAACTTGGGATAGAAAGGACGCAACTATGGCAGCGTATCGCAGAGAGGTTGATAGGGTTGCAGGATGTTTTTCCGGGTATGAGGTGGAGCATATAGACAGGAGAAAGAATGAGGCAGCAGACGCCCTCGCTAGACTCGGCTCGCGCAGAGAGCCGGTTCCACCTAACGTTTTCCTGGACGAATTATGGCGACCATCAGTTAAAATCGAGTCTGAGGAGCAACTGGCAAATCAAAACCCGGATTTGGAGCTTGTGGCCGCTGTGCGCGCTATTCCCGAGTGGACAGAACCGTTTTTGGCCTACCTATCACGAAGCGAGTTACCACAACAGGAGGTGTTAGCAAGGCAAATTTTGCGGCGAGCAAAGGGATATTCTATCATCAACGGGGAGTTATACAAGAGAAGCGCCACGGGAGTCTTTCTGCGCTGTGTGGCACCAGAGGAAGGCCGACAGATTCTCAAGGAAATCCATGAAGGTGATTGTGGACATCACGCATCTACAAGATCACTCGTGGCCAAGGCTTATCGACACGGATTTTTCTGGCTCACGGCTCTAGCAGATGCGGAACGATTAGTAGCAAGGTGTGACAGATGTCAAAGGTACGCTCGCCAAACCCACGTGCCGGCTATGGAATTACGGACCATCCCGTTAACTTGGCCGTTCGCTGTCTGGGGTATGGACATGGTTGGCCCCTTTCATATGTCACCTTGCAAAAAGACACATCTTTTAGTAGCTATTGATAAGTTTACCAAATGGGTAGAGGTTATGCCAGTTACTAATTGTGAAGCGGCTACAACAGTCAAGTTCCTGAAAAGAATTATCTACCGGTTCGGGTATCCCCATAGCATAATTACCGACAACGGAACCAACATGTCCCTTGGTGAGATGGAAAAGTTCTGTGGCAACAATGGAATCCGGCTTGATGTAGCATCAGTGGCTCATCCACAGGCCAATGGACAAGTGGAGAGGGCGAATCAAGAATTGCTTCGCGGATTAAAACCACGACTGCGAGTTCCTTGTGTCAGGCCTGCTGGTGCATGGGTCGAAGAACTTCCTGCCGTGGTTTGGGGCATCAATACTACGCCTAACAGATCTACTCAGATGATGCCTTTCTTCATGGTCTATGGCGCGGAGGCAGTGTTACCGAGTGATATTATTCATGATTCCCCGCGAGTATCAGCTTACGTCGAAGTGGAGAACGAAAAGACCCGGCAGGACGCCGTGGACATGTTAGAAGAACAAAGGGAACAAGCCCTGGAAAGATCAGCCATATATCAGCAGGATTTACGGAGGTATCATAGCCGGCGCGTAAAAACCCGGGTTTTCCAGGAAGGAGACCTGGTTCTGCGCCTGGTTCAGTCAAACGAAGGAAAACACAAGTTATCACCACCATGGGAAGGACCGTTTATCATAAGCCGGAACTTGCATAATGGGTGATATTACTTAATAGACGCAAGGGAAGAATCGGCCACAGTTAATGACACTGCTCATACCACTTCATCTATGCAAGAAAGAGACAGACCGTGGAACGTGGCTCAGCTACGTCCATATTATACTTAGCAAGGATTACGTTGGCGCGTGGAATTGCATGATGTAACAGGCAGCAGGTTTCAGACGTACTCTTTTCCTATCCAGGACACCCTTGGGGACTGGACAGGTTTTTAATGAGACGGCTTGCTGACCTAATTTTTCATATCAAATAAAGAGGTGATTATCAAGAAAAGAGGTGATTATTATTATGTCCTGTATGATGCGTATATTTAGGTCTTGAGGGCTGATTGCTTGGATAGGCACAGTTGCAAACTCAAAGACCCGGCCTTGATGGCTATGAGTTATAAGGGCCGATTACTCGCAAACGAGTACGGCTACAATCTTATAACCGGACAAAGAAGTCCAAATTTCTTGACTATTCTTACTTAAGCTCGATGTGACTCGCACTAAAGTGGCATGATTTGTTCGCTTACGATTACAGTCAGCCATGAAGCCCAATGGGACTTGCCTGACCCCGTTTTCGTATAGATGTAATAGCATGGTATCCACGCGAAAGCCGGCTTACAGTACAAGATAGTCAAAAGGGTCATCTAAACCACAAGTTATGCGGAGTACAAGGCTAATAGCCGGAAACTCAACGATTATTAAGCATAACTTCAAATCCTATGAGAAACGACTATGGGGTCTTTGTGAATTTAGCAGCAGGCAATTCGTTCTCCTTTAAAGATCACGTGTCCTAGATTCGGGAATCTGGGTCCGGGGGACTCGGGATCTTTGAAAGAGAAAAAATTGCTTAGTTGTTAAAGTTCCAAAAACCCAAACCTCCGAGTCTTGGGGACTTGGGGACTTAGAAGCAAGTCCATTTGCCAAACACCCATGAAACCCGGAAGCCGAGTCTCACAAAAGGAAAAATAAAAGAAAGTCGGATATCAAGAATAAAAGAAAGTCGGATATCAAGAATAAAAGAAAGTCGGATATCAAGAATAAAAGAAGGTCGGATATAAAGAATAAAGAAAGTTGGATATCAAGAGAAAATGGGTTCAAAAGTAGATAAATTTAAGCCAGAAGAGGCACAAGGTGTATCAGGAACTTAGAGTGCATTACAAAGTTTCACCAAAGAGTATCAAAGGCGCACAAGCGCGCCATTCAAAAATAACTGTTTCAACGGCACATCGGCCGACTGACGCATACAAGGTGGCAGGTATTACTTGGCATTCTAAGCCGCGGTGTCCATCTTAGCTTTGCCCTTGTCATCACTTGTGGTTGCAGCGCCACCCGGATCAGCAGCAACGCTGACTCGTGCAGGTGGAGGGACGATGGGTGTAGAGGTAGCGGGCACAGAGTCGGCTTCAGCCTTCTTCTTTGCAGCTTCCTCCCTTATCTTGGCAGCTTCTTCCTTCCATCGGGAAAACATATCGTATGGCTTGGGGCGATCTGCCTTAATAACTTTGTCGCTCGCATCGTATGCAGGAAGAATAGAGTCAATGATCAAATTATCGGCGATCACACTGGCCGGGTGACGAACTTCCTTTTGGATGACTTTGAAATCCTTCGGTGAAAACTTGGACCCATCCTGATTGAACTCTGGAAACCCGCCTATCAGCTTGGACGGCTCTAGCTTAGGGAGATAAGCTTTAGCCAGCGCGAGTCCCCGGGTTACTCCAAAACGACAGGATGAGCGCTTCCAATGCCAAATCCATTCAGGAATAGTGGAGCAGGCTTCCAGCAACTTTTTCATATTGTTCGGCCCAGAGCACGGCAGTCGTAGCTCCTCGAGAATCCATCCAACTCCGGCACCGAGCTGCCGGATAGTATCCTTAATCAGCTTCAGCTTGGCAGTATCATCTTCTTCAGGGATGGCATCACCCGGACCTGCTGAAAGCAAGGAAAGTAATGAATAGGGAAATCCGACTATTCAGCTAAAGGAAATCCGGCTCATAATTGCCAAAGTTTGAAGATTGTACCAGTTGCTACACGGTAGGTATCGGCAATCTGCACAGAAAGTGTTGTTAGCCTGTCCTCAGCTGTGTGAGCCCTTTTTCTGTACTTCCTCGTGATTTTTTCGCTCCTGCGAGCTTCAGCTTCAGCTGCTTCGCGAAGAGCCGTTTCCTTCTCGATGCGTTTGGCAGCCTTAGCCAGCTTCTTCTCCGATTGCACAACAAAGTCCTAGGTGGAAGCACAAAGAAGGGTCAGTCGGAAATATTATACAAAGTTCCAAGCAAATTACTTAGTAATTCACTCGGAACTTGGGGACTATATAAGGAAACAGATGTTATTACTCGGACTTACCTTGTGTTTGGTTATCAAGGCATCTAGAATATTTTCCTCATCGGCCCTCAAGGTGTAGAGGGCATCAAGCATTTGGGCAAACGTCATATCTTCAGGGCGAATTCTTGAAGGGCCAGCAGATTGGCCTTCCGGTTGAAGGACTTTTCCGATTCTTGGGGTCGAAACCCGGACCGTCTGGGTGTCCGGGTTAGGAGAGCCCGACTTGGTCTCCAAGATAATATCTTCATCTACCTCTTCAGAGGATTTGGGGTATACGGTCTCCGGCTGAGCTGGGTCCTTGAAGGGGTCTTGTTCTTGCCCGTCCTCAGCCTCTTCAACTGCAGCGTCCGTGTTAACATTCGGCTCTTCCTCCCCCTGCCTTTCCGCTTCAGGGATTTCCGGGTCACTAGTGGTAACTTGGACACTAAAGGGAAAAAGGAAAGAGTGGTTAGCAGTATATGTTAAAAGTTATTGGGTGTAAAAGGATATCGAGTAGAGGAGATTTACCCGGTGTTCACAGCATAATCCGGCGGGAGTTCGCTGCTGGAGGCGGATGAAGTTGTCAAAGGTACAGATAGCGGCACCCGGAATTGCCCAGCGAGTGGGTGGTTAGGAGATGGTTGGCGCCGAGGAGATTTTGGAGGTTGAGGTGGAGGAGTGCTGGCCCGTGAGCAGGTGAAGTGGGGATACCCGGGTTAAGGGGATCCTCGCCCGGGGAACTCCGGGTCACCCTGCGCTTAGCCGGGAGAGGATCCTTCAAGAATGATGAGTGTGACAGTCGTTGATTAAGTTTACGCATAGTTTCGAAGGAGTAAGGCTCAGAAGACATGAAGGAGAAAGGAACCTTTACAACCACTCCTCTGGCCTTCCTCTTGGATCCGACTGTGGCTTCCTGGTCGGATTCAGTGGCCTCCGGGTCATCCTCCTCTTTTTCTTCCTCGTCCTCCAACCCTGAAAGTCGAGTATGTATCAAACGAGAAAAAGATGAGTGGTAGGAAAGTAATACAGGTAAAAGGTGAAGATAAGATTTGGGAAAGCACCTTCATCGTCATCGGCTGGCTCGTCCTCCTCTTCCGGGTCTCTGGAAGGAGGGGAGGTTTCAATCCTCCAGAAGGGATCATCAGCCTATGATCGGGGGAATGAAAGAAAGAATTAGAAGCTGTATCAAGTCAAAGAGTTGAAATAAGTTATGGGAACCGGGTCTTACCGCTGGGGACGGGTTTTCCCGAGTGAATGGGGGCAACCCGGCGATATTTCTTATCACCTCCAACTTCTCCGTCAGGAAGCCTTTGATGGTCTTGTTGGTGTCACCGGTTGCAAAGTTCTTAGTGGAGTATCAGAGCGCTTCTGTGGTGTGCCCCGAGTACTCGTGCATCAACTTGGTACGGATAGAGTTGGGTTGGATCCGAAAGTCCACCCAAGTCTTCACCAAGTTGAGCCCAAGAAGGCCTTGGGCCGAGAGAACAGCTATCTTAGCCAGCAAAGGCTGGATCGCCTCCCTGTCCGAGTAAGGGGCAAAGGCATTGAAAGATTCGGAAGGTTCGAGGAGACTCTCCGAGTAACCCGGCAGCTTCCTCTCGCCGTCTGGGGAGGTGTCGTGGCAATAAAAGAAAGATAATTGCTAGTGTTTGACGTGGGAGTTTAGGTTGAGGGTTGGCATTGGTGAGTTCTTGCGGCGTTGGATGGATACCCCGGCACAAGTAAGAAGTGCTCCGTCACCGCTTTCGCTGCACGGCTTACACTGGAATAGTTCAATGAAAAGGGTCAAACTTGGCGGAACGCACAAGTATGACTCGGACAGAACGATGAAGTGGGTAATATTCAACATAGAGTTAGGCCCTATGTCAAATACCCGGAGGCCATAGTGGCTTAGGACCTCCCGGAAGAAAGGATGACCCGAGGGACGGAATCCCCGGGTCACGTGCTCTATGAAGCAGATTACCTCATTGTCGGCAGGTGTGGGTCGGGTCTCGTCGCCCGGCGCTCTCCAGTGAATGTCCTTCTGAGAAGGGAGAACTCCTAACTCGGCCAGCCCGTCCAGCTTGGCCTTCGTGACTGTGGATCGCCCCCAGTTGGCCGATATGGTTTGGGTAGCTTTTGCCTGAGCCGGCTGTTTCCCTTGCCTTTTTGGAGCCATGGGGTCGACCTGCAAAACGCAAGAAAAAGGGGTACAGGAAATAAGACTCGGAAATATTGGATTATCCGAGTTTGGAGTATCAGGAAAGTATGAAGACTAAAAATTATTCGGGTATCACATCATGGAGCAAAGATTGCGAGGTATCCGGGTATCAAGTATAATCTGTGGAAATTATTGGTCACTTACGTATTGAAATGAGTTTGGGGAACACGGATGGTTGCCCATGTCTCTACTGCAAGCAAAATAACTGGAAAAGGAGGATTTTCCGGGTGTTAATGATATGCGCGGAAATTTGGACGAAATGGATCTAGGTTGGAAAACTTGCAAATGATTCTACGAAGAAATTGGTGATTAATAGCGGTAGGAGGGTGGTGTGAGATCATCCAACGGGTTGTTGAAGGAGTTGGCAAGCATCCAAACCGTCTAATTCGGTGTGACGGGAAAAACGGTCCGCGAATTGACCTAGATCCAATCTAGGTTAAATCAAAAAATCGCGGGGCAAGATTAGCGAACACTTACTGGAAGAAGCTGGAGTATGGCCTGGCGGCGGCCGGTGTCGCGATCTAGATCCCCCCTTGCAGCGTTTGATGAGCGGAACGAGGGCGCGGTGGCGGAGTTTGGCGGCGGCGCGGAGTGATTTGGGGTTGAGTGCAGCCGGCGGCGGCCTTGTTACGGTGACGTGCTCGGGATTCTCAAGTTGTTGCGGGGCGCAGGGAGTGAGGAAGCCGGTGGAAGATTGGAGTGATAGGTGGGAGTCCAAGTTACCCTCTGGGCTCTATTTATAAGGTGTGGGCGGATAAACTAACCCCAACGGGCGGAATCCGGAAGATTTTGGGGTAGTGGCTATCCGCGCGGATTTTACGAGATATGCTTCGCGTGCTGAGCGAGATATCCGGACGAAAAAGAGAAAGGGTTCCTCTCCATGGTATCAGGATCAATTATCGAGTAAAGTATAGAGTTTTGGCATTTTTATCAAGGCTTAGACTCGGAGAGTTAAGCAAAGCATCTGGAGAAAAGCCGGGTTATTATATGGCCACCATGGAGTTAGGCCTAGCTACATATCAAAGCACTTTAACTCGGCCTCCATACATTTGTATGTTTGGTATTTTTGCAGGGAATAACCAGTGCTTCAAGGAAGGATCCGTGAAGCCCAAGCTATTCTGGGGACTACTGATGGAGGGATAATAACCTGGTAGGCTAACTCCAAGGTATAACCCGGCCCAAGGAACGCTGCGCAGGATCCGGCTAAGGGTGAAGAAACTTCTGGAAGGCCCATAGCTGAAGGCCTCGTAACCCGGATTGTGGGTTGCATTAAGGAAAGCTAGAGTTTGTGTGCGGCGTCCGTGTAGGATTCTGGGTGTGCCTTGGAAGGCAAGCCAGGGGGGTACGGGTGTTATATAAACCGACCCCTAGGTCTAGTTTTACAGAGATCCAAGTTCTAGCAGTATCGCCGAATATCAAGTATCCAGTGTAATTCGAGAGTTGAGTTGTTGCCTTACGATCGGAGACTCGGCAAATTGATTGCCGGCTACCAGATCGATTATAATCATGTTTTCCTCTGGGCTAAACCCTCTCCCAAACGCCTGTGTCGTCTTGCCCCAAGATAAGTTACCCCCGGAACGTCTGTCGTGATTATCCCACGACAATTGGTCCAGCCAGTATTCTATTTTTATCCCTATTGGCCCGCTCTGGCTAACCCAAAACTCGCTCATAATAGCGGAAAGAGGGCCGCGCCCGGTTCCAAGGACAACAGATCCTATGTCTTCTTATACATCAATTATGCCAATTCGGGAGCTTCATCGTTTGTATCGTTCATTCCCAGTGCGACTATGAGTCTTCCTTTTCTAGCCGAAGAAAACTATCATAATGCTGTGTTATCCGGTCGAGGAAAGGTTTCAACCATTTTAGAGCTAGGCGGGGTCTCTCAGATGCAGACTAACCCATTTCGACGTGAAGCATCGGCTTGTGATCCTAAATCTAGTGATTGATTATTGACTTGTCAAGGCAGTCTTCTCAAAGAGACATAGATGCGAATCCACCGGAGATAAAGGAGTTAGGTGAGGCAACATCCCCTGTGCCCGGTACACCAGTAGAAGGAACTTCAAAAGCAAGAAAAGTATGATCTCGTTGTGCCCGGTACCCGAGGATGTTTGTTCATCTTCGCCAGAACGTGTTTCTATGGCCAGGTAATCTAAAGGTAGAGACCCAGAGATTGCTTCTATGTCAGCTTCTGCGCCTACGTCGTCTTGGGCTTCTGTCCCTAATGCAATAGATTCCACAGGTAAACCCGACTCAGGTGATTCCGCTAATAACTCTTCCATTCGAGGGCTATTGGGGGAAATAGCTATATTCATAAGAATTCCAATGAAATAGACTTGATGAACTACCTGTATCGGGGGAAGCTGCTCATGCTATTGCGAGCACAATTGATTGAGAAACGCATACTAAAGGTAATGCAAAAGTTTGTATGAAAATTTTGATAGCTCTTGTAGCCATCGTTGTTACCGGACTTTCTTGATTTGAAAGTAGGATATGGAGCTCCACCAACCTTCGAGAGGAAGGGGTGACTCATTCTTTCTTTGATAGGATTATTCCTGAGTGCCCGCATACGAATGGATAGAAGGAGAGCCTTTAGGCGTTGTCCGAATGGTTTGAAAGGAATCAATGTATTTGCGCTTGGCTGTTGCCAAACTTTCAGGTAGGATGAAAGAATCCAATCTCCTGTTGTTCTGGTCGAGTAAGGTTGAGTCTCTCCTATTTAGTGGCCCCTATCATTAAGGGCGTGACGAAGCTATCGAAATGAAACGTTGATGCAGTTATTCTTAAGATAAAGATGGGTATCCATGCCTCTTAGTTCCGGGGAGGTACTGGTTATGCCAGTGTGGACAAGTTCAAATGGAGCAAACCCGCAAGAGCATGGAGCATAGGATTTGAATTAGCCCAGGAGGCGCGGGCGAGCAACTAAAGCCGACTTCGTTCCTCTGATTGGAATTGGTTGAAAGGAAACCGGAACTGGAAGATTGACTCGGGGAAGCAGGAAATCCTTAATGCCGTGGGAAATCCATTGAGTATCCAAGGAAAAGGCAAGCTCAAGGTATTCTCCCCAATCTTTCCCTTTCGGTCAGACAACACTGGTCAATAGGATTGGGTGGGCTGGGCACATAGCCGGAGATAAGAAATGGCAACAAGGCTCAACAGAGCAGAGAGACAAGAATACCTATATAGAGACATGAGAAAGAATAAGCCAAGGACAAAACACGAATTCCGCATCTGGTGAAAGCTGAAGTCACATAGGGAAGGGAGTTTCTGCAGATGGAGAAAAGGGAGATAGAACACTGTGTGTGATAGGTTATTAGCTGGAGGATTGAGATTGGTATATGGAATTCAGATAGTCATATGCCACTGAAAGCATGGAAAGACTAGGTGAACGGGCTCACCGGGCAGGGAAAGCTAGATATAGCCTCTCTTCCTCCACTTGTTTTACGGATTCACATACTGGTTGGTATGTTCATCAAGTTCTCGATTACTACTTATGGTGCCCACTGACTCCCTTTAATGGTACGCCAAGATATCGCTCATAACGACAAGGCACACTGCAAAGGCATATTTATTAGCCAGCTGTGGGATACTGCCCTAAAGTTGCTGTTCCGGTGATTAGATCAAAATAGAGTTCTTTCTACAAGAGCATCAAGCGTTGGTCAGGCGTCCCCAAGAGTGTTTCGATATCAGCAAGCACATTCTAACTATCTTGCAATGGCATTTCGAGGTGAGAGAGAGTTCCAACATATTACACAAAAGAGTGGGTAGACACATGCGTTGAGGCATTCCCTACAACAGGTGGATAAAGCCGTTTCTAGGCCATAGAAAAACATAGCATGTGACATTTATTTACATAGGACCAAGCATAATCGTTTTAGATAAGAATCAATCAGCAGGTGAAAGGCAAGCACTTCCTTCCCAGAATCCTACTCTTGCTCGTTGCCCTAAAAAAGTACTAACTAAAGCGAAATCGAATGAAATATGCCTCTCTACGCGAATAAGAAGAAATGAGCGCAATAGAACAGATCAGGAAAGAGTTTACTAAGCTATCGCGCGCAGTAAAGAGAATACCATATCTAGTTTCCTGGCTAGCTCCCATCTTCGATGCATGGATCTGACTAACCGGAGATCGGACTCGTGTGCTTGAATCAAAAGAAAATACCGGTATTCTTTTCCAAATTAGGCTTGTAATTAGAGTTACCAATGGTAAGGATTGGCGTGGGTTTAGAGTGGGTAGCCCGCTCGCTATCTATGTCTTTCATTCCCATGGATTGGAAAACATCTTACTCGCCATGGGGCGAAACTTCTCATCGTCAGCCTAAGTGATTGTTTCTGTAAGATAGAGAGAAGTACCCTTGATTGGGTGCTTCGAACGCCCTTCGGGAAGTGAAAGTGAAGGTTGATCAATAGCTTGAATCAGGACGATGCCGCTTAGAAAAGTCTTCTTTCTTCCTTTTCATTGTGACTCAAAAGCCACAAACAAGAGTTACTATTCAGGAGTGGAATTGCATTCTGTACAATGGGCATTTTCATTTCTCTTTCTGTGCTATGGCTATGGTTGATTTCTGTCTCTCGACATGTAGAGAAGTTGATCAAAAGGAAATAGTCTTCCAGATGGCAAATATGTGAACCATAAACCGTAGATTTACAACCAATTGTGACTCAGGGAGATGAAAGGTAGAGAATGGCTTATTCGTAAAAGAAGGCTCCCAGCCAAATATAGAATAGAAAGGAAGGGGCATCCCCGTGAGAAAACCAGGTGGTGTTACTTTCCTGCTTCCACCTGAACCTGCTTGCAGGCCTTATAGAAAAGTCTTGTATAAGATAACTAGCTTGACAACAGGAATTCTCTAACTTACTTGTAGATAACGAACTTGCTGAAGGAGATTAAGATTGTTTTCTGTTAATGGGGAGAGAGAAAAAGAGTCCTCGCTTTCCTAATCGGTAATAAGAGTCCAGGCTTCCAAAACCCATATTTTACGACAACCTATGAACCGACTAACTCAATAGCTGGCCTTAGAGAAACTATCCTACCTTATCCAATAAGTCCTAATAAATGGCCATGATGAAATACTCTTCCTTTCCCTGCGGCACTCGCTTGAAGGACTCGAAAGCTGACTAATGCTGCTAGGAAAACAGAGCTTCCTTCAAACGCTGATCGATACCATCCACCAGAAGAAAACGTGACTGCAACTACTTCCCGAATCAGCACCGTCTGGAGGATTTGCATCTGTATTTGGAGCTGGGCATGCATCCATTGATTCGAGCACTTGGAGCTTTGAACGCTCGAAAGAGAAATACAATCTCCGCCCTACAAGTGGATCGATAGGTTCATACATCTTGTAGTCGGTGCAGTTCTGGGAAGGAATGGGCTAGTATGAGTTCTGGTTTAGTCAGTAGTTCACTTCTCCCTTCTTGTCCGCAAACAAAGCAAACTAGAAACCTGCTTTTGCTGAAGACAGTGCTCAATGAGAGGAGGTGGGCAAGTATTAGTTAAGGGATATCAGGAAGGAGGTCGAAGAAAGGGGAAAGAGCTTCATCGTCGATTAGCAATAGAAAGTAGGGGAAACTATGATTCTATCGAATGTGCGTATCCATTGGGGCTAGTGAAAGATTACGGTAGGGGAACCCGTTTCACTACTGACTTCGTGTATGAGTGAAAAAAAGTAAGGGCAGAATAGCCCCTTCAAAGTAGGGGCTTCACAACCCTCTTCTCTTCCTTAATTTAGTGAATGGTGGGTGCGCAAAGTCTTGAGTTTTGGACCTGTTACGGACAAAAGGAGAAGACAACCATTGTACCGATCCACTACTTGAATCTACGAGGACTAGTTTAGTCGGATCTATTGGTTTACCACTCACTAACAGGAATTTCCTGCTTAGGATTGATAAGATAAGAAGATCGTTTTCTTTCTCTTGCTCTGTATAATAGAAATAGAGTACTAAGGTAAGTTCCATTAAGTTAGGGCTGGTTAGTGAAGTTAAGTAAGAGGGAGTTCTAGTTAAGTATGCCCATAGCTCTTGCTTCTAATTGGTTAGTGCAGGATACTACTCTCCCCGTCCAGTTCTGGAGAAGAGAAAGGTTGCGGTCCTTCTTTTCTTTCAGATAGTGGGATGCGTTGATCTGCTGAATCAAGAAGATCAAGTCTGATGGTCCGTGAGGGCAAGGCGAACCTAGTGGTTTCTAGTTCAGTGCAGCCTTTTCCTCAGAGCTATTTGACAATGGGCCCAATGAAGACTTCTTCCCCCGAGGATAAGTCGATACTCGTTTCTGGTATGCTTTGCGAAGGAGAGCGCTCGCTACCCGATCCCCTAAGCTAATTTAGTTCCCAGGTTGGATGGAAGGAAACAGGTAAATGCTAAACCCAAATCTGAGGTTGCGGATGTCACATATATATGTGATGCATCCTCGTCTGCTTACCAGATAATGAGCTATTTCCAGGATCTAGCAGTGCGTACTCACTTTTGACGGGTTGATGGTGAGGATCAAGTATATGACCTATATTCCTCACTATTAGAAGACTTAAAAGAGGAGATTCAATCATAATCTCTGGAAGGAAGTGTCAAGGAAGCCGTTAGCCGTCACCTTAACTGAAAGTTGGTGAAGAAGGTGTATATGCCTCTTGTCTATGGTAAGACACAGCATAGTGCAGCAGCGGGTAGTTAGTAGAGATGAGGATAAGACTTAATGACTTATTGGTTGGGTTGGGAAGCCGCTCCCACGTGATCTAAGCACTAGTCACTATGTCAGTCCACAGGAAGAAGCTTAGAGTCGTAACGGGGTCAGACGGGCTCTTTTTATCGATCCTTTTTTCTTTGTTTGCGTGGTACAGCTAATGAAGTTATTCAGTCGTAAAGTACCCGAGGGCCGAAAGGGATTCAAAGCCCTGTTTACTGAGACAGCCATGGAGATACGACCACTCAATTCGGTCATAGGCCTTCACCTTGTCGATAAGGCCCTTGCCAGTCCTGTTGTTGGAGGGCTTTCTGGTATGGAAGTGACCTTGAGAAGGCTTAAGCAACTCTTTTATTGGAAGGGCATCAAGACTCAGGTGCGTCAATTCGTGCAGGAATGTGATATTTGTCAGCGCGCTAAGCCTGATCGCGCCAAAAGAGAAATCAAGATTGATCTCATCTGGGCTACGGAAATCGTCGTTTCACTCCTCCCCTCTTACTTAACAGCCAAGCCATTAGGGAAGCCAAGTTCATCTCTCACCAACATTGCATTTTCTTCTGAAGAAAAGCGCGCACGAGGTAGTTCTGGTTTCGCCGGGTCAGAGCAATAATGAAACGCAAAAGAGCTAGAGCCTAACCTGACTGCCAAAATGAGGGAAAGATAAGCAAGAAAAAGGGCTCAAAGAGCATAGCAGCTTGTGAAACGGCTAGTGGCTGTTTAGCCATGAAGTAATCAGATTCTAGGGATATGATTTAATAAAAGTGGAACACGCTAAAATAGCTTATTATGACCCGTGGTTAGTACGACTTATCCTGTTTGATCTTCTCGTACGGCTTAGAAAAACTGTGCCGATGCAGCTCGCCTATGGGTGTGTGCCTAGGTATCCACCGCATCAGAGACGCTTTTTGACTCTACCCAAACCAACTTTTTCAGATAACTCCATTTTGACATGCGCATATGACCATCAATGCTCTTCTTTGCCCGCTGACAACCTTGAACAGTGAGGGACAGATGCAGATAACTATGCTCGTTCCATTCTATAAAAGACTTCTAGTACTACGTTCCCCCAACGATGTGGTTCTCGTGCCGTGGATAGTTAGTATCGGCCTGGCATCCTCATTTTCATCTACATAAACAATTCTACTTGATTTGACTGACTTGCTTGTGAGACCAAAGAGGGGAAAAGATGGATACGATACCTACTACTACCAGGCAAACCCTTCTTTATCTTCAAAGGCACTTAGGAGTAATGTCTCCTACATATGTCTGCTAAAGTGATCCACCTCGGACTGCGCTATTCTTCGAATGAACGGGTTTAGCTTGGGACGACTAATGATTCTATTTAATCTCTTTGTTGTTAATAACAAGGGGATAGTGCAGTGCCTTTACGAAGGTGCTGTACTATCGACGATCTGAGGAGGAAAGAATCTCTTGTTCCTTGTGCAGGCCCCGCTGGGCATTGCCGAAAGATCGCTTTTAGAGCTGGCTCTTAGTTTATCTGTTCCTGTAGCTTCTTTTGAACTGATCCCTAGACTTTATTCTTTTTTAATAAATGCGTTGCGTACCAATCGGATCGTCTTCCTCCTCTCTCCAAAGCACCACACCTTATCCTTCTGCTTCAACAAAGCGAGAATCAATCGTTCATACGCTTTCTTCCACACAGTAGATCATGCAAATGTCTTTTCAAATAGAGAAGCAACCCCGCCAGAAGCTTTGTATCAATCGTAGCTCACTCATTGTCTCGCTCTCCCAACCCTACTTTTAGAATAGAAAGACCAGAAATAGGAAAATGGGGAGTGACTTTACCAGACTAGTACCTGAGCATAAAGTAGACTGTACGACGGTTAACCGAACAACCCCTCGCGGGCGGGTACTCTTGTCTCCACCGAAGTACAAGGACTAAACTGGTCGACTCCACCGCAGGGTGCGAGATGTTGAGCTTCCTCGACGCCTACTCTGGGTATCAGCAAGTCTATATGGCTGAGGAAGACAAAGAAAAAACGAGTTTTATCGCCCCTTCCTTCTGCTACAAGCGGATGCCCTTTGGTTTGATAAATGCCGGCGCCACATTTAAGCACCTAATGAGCCTCATCCTCAGGTCTCAGTTGGGTCATAATGCAGAAGTATACATTGACGACGCCGTCATCAAAAGCCGCTTGGCAGGGACTCACCCCAAAAACACCTCTTTTTTTGCATCTGCTGAGCAGAACTAATTACCAGATCGTACTTCTAAGCTCTATGCTCTACTTCGGCCTTTCTCTCACTGAAGGGTAGGAAGGACAATAAGCAGGAATTCATGTTGGCTAACTATTCTATCCAGGCGGAAGTAGTTTTCATAGGAAAGACGGAAGGTTTTGCGCGTTGGTTGTATCGAATTTCCCTTTCTAATAGCATACAAAAATAGATAAGAAAGTTACGACGATGATAAGGTAAATAAAAGGTTTTCATTTACGATTGACAATAAATGGTCAGGATAGCTCAGTTGCGGCTTTCAATTCGTAAGCACGAGATTGAACAGGATTCGTCGTACCTTGTTTCTAAGTCTCCAACTGGTTCTCCGAATCGTACGTTACTATCGGCCCAAAACCCTGGTTGGCTGCCGTGCCGGGCCTATTGGCAGAGAGACAAGCTCTTGTGTGTTGAGCTTATTAAAAAGTATAGAGATTCCATGCCTTATACAAACAAATAGCATATAACCTATAATATTTTGTGACTACGAGTTGCGATCGATAAAGCGGCGGAGCCGAGGTAATGGCTATGGCTGCGTGCAACGGCCCAGTGGGGCCTGTAGGACCATATGTCACTGCTTAATATCTATTTTAGGGCATGGGTTTGAAGGGGTCGTGGGCGATTCCCCGAAAGGTGTGGAAAGTCAGTTATATGCTCGATTTGTTAACCAAAAAGAGCTCTTCTCTCGAAAAAAAGAAATAGAAACGATCTTGGTCAAGAGTGAGCTGCGCTATACCTGTGCGAAGGAAGGAACGGACTTCACTCATAAACAGCTTCCGCAATGGAACCGGTCCCAGACAATAGGTTCTCGTCTTTAACATAAAGAGGGCAGGCAAGAAGAACCTCCACCAAGTTATTGATTCTTGGTGATTTGACGGTATCAATGTCCCTCTCCCTTTTGGGGACTGGGATGGCGTCCTTTCCCTGGCAAGGTGTCTACTAGGGGGCCGAAGTCAACCCGTCTTCATTAACGTAGGCACAACATCATCATTTACGATATTATTGAAGCTTTTTCTGTTTCTTTCTGGGCCATGCACCGACCTACGTCCAGCTTTTGTTTAGCAACCCCTCTATATGTCTTTGTTACCTCCAAGCCTCCCCGATACCAGAATAATTCTTCTTCGAAGTGTCAAATCCTAACTAGGCGGATAGATAAGTTTTATTTCGCACACGGGTGGGACGTACAGGAACGCTTGCTTAGGCTTTGTGCGTATCCCTCCAATCTTTCGGAAGCAGCTCTGGAAACCTTTTTTAGTGCAACGGTTTAAGAAGCGCGAAGGCTAATAACAGTTGATGGAATGATCGCTCCATGGACCAGAAAGAACCTTGGTAATTGTACCCACGAGTTATTTTGAATAATAAAACTAGAATTTCACCTGCTGCTAAGGACAAGATGAGCTAATAGACTCAGTTAGGGCAACAGATGATAGCGACTCGCCAGACTCGAACTGGCATAGGCGGATCGGATCAAACGAAATTAGCCTTTCTTCCATCAACAGGAATCGCTTTGGTTACGCAGTTCAGTTGGCGATAAAAGCCTTCCTAATCTGCGGGCCAGCCAACCAACTCTTCAAATTCAGAACAGATTACTCCGCATTTATGAACCTCTGATTCCGTGTTGTTGGAATTCCCAAGGTTAATCCGCTGTCTGTTCTCCATTCTGCGTAAGAAATCAATTTGATCAGAAAACGAATAAGATCAAAAAGGCCATCATTAGGGCAAACAATGCAATTGCTTCGGTCAGAGCAAAACCCAAAATGGCATAACCAAATAATTGCTTAGCTAATGAAGGATTTCGGGCAACAGAATGAATCAAAGAACTGAAGACTTTTCCAATCCCGATAGCAGCCCCGGCTAAAGCAATTGTAGCACCTCCGGCACCTATTAATTTAGCTCCTTCTAACATATCGAGTAAATACTTTACTTTGTTTCGCGCTTTTCCTTCGCTGTTCTTTCGTGGATTTGTCATTGATTCCTCTTCTCCACCCCGAGATCCATAGTGGAATAAGAAACCCTGACCTTATCTTGGGCTTGACAGGTATACTATAAAGAGATTCAGTACAGCAAGCCTGACACTCATATTATTAATATAATGGGGATCTTGAATTGAAATAAGATAAAGATAATCGAGAGCCATCTGCCAATAGGCAAAATAGATTCCACACTCACAAAGGTTTGAGTAAACTTCTGCCAGATAGGTAGGGGTTCTAATTTCATCCTCCCTGAGGAACCGGGGTTTTACAAGTTTTGACTCATTTTGAACCCGTCATCCCGATCGTGCCGCCGTGGAGTCTTATCTTTGTCTGGCTCCGATCTCTGGAAGCGATTAAACTTCTTCTGCGGGTTATTCTTCTACTGCTTATTCCCGGGCCCTTCTTTCCTCTTATACGGATTGGTAAAGTATTTCTATTATACGTATATTCTTAAACACATGACACCTTAGGCGCACACTTTATTCGGACAGTGGGGCACGATGCTCAGGCTAGAACTTATTTAAGGCTGAGATAATGACAAGCTTGTACTTACACGTGGTGTAGGAGGTGACTCAACCACAAACGCAGAATATTCACTATGAGTACTCACTGCATTCCTAGTAAAAAGGCTGGCTCGCGGAGAACACAATCAAAACTGCTAGTGCACTTGCTTATTCGCAATCCAAAATGCAAGAATAATAGCGAAAAATAGGGTAGGGGCTGATACTTAATCTTCGAAGGAATCAATCCCCTTAGTTATCCTACTTGTGTCAAAATGGAGTCTAACTGCTAGAGTGGTCGAGTAATGAATTCCACAATTCCAGCTACTTGATTTTTCTTTTCACCCGCAACTACAACAACTACAACCAGATCAACTGGAACTACATCTGAGCTCTGACCTGGACGCGTAAGACCCCCTCGTTACTTGGCTAGAGGAATGAAGATTTCCTTGCTTTTATGATTGGAAAGTAGTTCCACCTTCGTTTGACTCGAAAGCCTTTGTGCTACTTCATAAGATTGGGATAAAGCTGGGAATGAAAGTAATAGTGAGGTCAAACGCACATACATAGTAGGTGGGCTCGCCCTGATTCTACTTGGTCTACTCAAAGCCATATTCGTAAAAAGCTAGCCCGACACCTCTATATATAGAAAGAATTAGAGATCCTTCTTGTATCGCCTCCTGCGGATGGGGAGACATTCAAAACTAACCACTAACCCCAGTTGAGAAGTGATAAAGAAAATAGGAACAGGTAGGAATGTCAGAAATCCATGGAAAACAAGGGAAAGAAGCAAGATCCGGTTCCTATCCTCTTAAGGGAAACTGGCACATCACATCAGTGCCTACTACAAAGCCTTATTTGGGCTTTTAGAGTTAAGCAATGTTCATTTACACCCTCTGATTTGGGGCAGCCATGGCTGCTTGTCAGAGGAGGATGCTGCTTCACTCATTCAGCCATTTACTATTGAAGAGATAGACAAGGTGGTGAAAATCATGAAACCAAATACTGCTCCAGGTCCAGATGGCTACTCTGTTAGCTTTTTAGAGCTTTTTGGCCCCAGTTGAGAGATATAAAGGAATGCTTCAGGAGCTGTATCATGGCAGGTTGAACTTGTCCAGACTAAACTATGGTGTCATTTCTCTACTGCCAAAGATTCAGAATGCTAATATAGTATCCTACAGTATAGACCCATATGTGTTCTAAATGTTATGTTTAAAGCTATTACCAAAGCTCTGACACTTAGATTTACTCCTCTGGCTCGACAAGTAATCAGCTCTCTGAAGACAGGATTTATTCCTGGGAGGTACATTTTGGATGGATGTGTAATTCTTCATGAAGTTTTGCATGAGTTGAAAACCTCTCACTCTGAAGGAATTTTGCTGAAGTTGGACTTTGAAGAAGCTTATGATAGAGTTCAGTGGCCTTTTAATGCATAGGAAAAACTTCCCTGACAGGTGGATAGATTGGATTAGACAAGCAGTGGAAGGAGGCAAAGTGTGTGTGAATATGAATGGAGAGGTTGGCCCATATTTTTAGAGCTACAAAGGATTGAGACAGGGTGATCTCACCTCTTCTTTTTCATTTGGTGGTGGTCACAGAAAAGGGGGTCACTCAAGTGTACGGCATTCTTTGTCCGTCTAGATCGCGGTACATGTTCGGACTGCTCTGGATTGTAGAGTAACGAATTTCAGGCTACTTTAGATGGGGTGGGCTGCACCCATTCTCGGTTAAGATGGGAAATCCTATAGTGGTAGAAATGCTACATGAAAAAAATAAGCTCTTGCTGTATTAGGAATTCAAAGTAAGTAAACTCCTTCCTATTAGAGCAACTTGTCGCAGCTGTGACTACTCTTTCTATTTGAATTGAATGTCAGCGAATCACTTGTTTAACTAATGTGACTAGTCTTGACTGCAGGTTTTTGCTTTCTATAGAGAAGTGACTGCGCTAGAGATGCTTATTAAAGGTTTGCTTGGTGGCTTCCTTGCTTGACAGTCTTTCCTTGTTGATTGGCTTGGTCTGCTAGTTCCCGGAAATCACTTCCTCTAAGTCTTAAATAGCAGGACCTACTCTTTCTTCAAAGAATGTAGCATACCTAAGAAATTATTTCTCTAACGAGTCAAATCCGTTGTGAAATAAGGAAATGCGCGGATCGCTTCTTCTACCCTTCTCTTATTCGCATTTCCTGCTTACTATTGAAAGAAAAGCTGTTACTTCCCCTTTTTCCTCTAATTCGAGCGAGTAAAGGCGCAGCTTCCTCATCTTTGCTTTCTAGTTTGAGGCTTTCTAATATAGAATTATATTTAGCTTTCCTTTAAGGAGCTCTAGCTATCTTGCTGATCCACCAGTTCATACTATTAATGAAAGCTCTTTCACCCTGCCCGCGGGTAATCCCTTACTGAGTCTACTCAAGCAATCTCCCATTAGTCGCTCTTTACTTTTTTTTTAGTAAAGCGATTGTAAACTCCTTATTTAGGCTAGCTACTTTGCTGATTAACAAGATTATCGCATTGGAGCCGTGACAGTTATGTAAACTACTTCTCTAGCAAGTAATGAATCTGAGGAGATTTATAAATAATGGCTAACGGAGCCAATTCCTCCACATCAACAGCAAAATAGGCATATGAATCTTAAGTAGGAAATTCCTTCATCTCAGATGAGGTAGGTAATCTACCATAATTTATTTCCATTTCCAGGTAAGATGAGCGGAGACGAGTTTATCAGCACCGATACCCCCACGCATCGTGGCCGGTTCCCTCGGGGGTAGAAACTTAGCTTGGAGAAAGATGCCGTTGATCTTCGGGCTGGCCCTTGCCTATTGAAAGTATGGTGTCTCATAAATGCTTTGTTAATTCCTCTTATTCGTAGGATCGGTCCAAAAGGCACATTTGCACCTAATCAACTGAAGCAGATGCAGGATCCGAAGTATTCGCCTCCGGTCCGGCTCAGACGAACCGAGGGATCATCTCCTGCCTATCCCTAGTCACAGCGAAAGACTTCTACTTGATAGCTATACCTCTGCCCATAAAAAAGTACTTATTTATCTCAAAATACCAACCGCCCACTATCGGATGGACTTCTTGCTCAGTTTCGTGGTCAGAAGATCAACATTCTGAGTAGAATTCTTTTGTCTTGAGTATATGCCCTTCTTGGTTCATTCATTCCTGAGTTCTCGCTTCGCCCCTTCTCCCGCTTGGCGGGCTTGGTATGATATGTTCGTGATTCCCATTATCAAGAATAGGGTGAATTCTAAATGTAGGTGCAGATAAGAACTAGAAAGCACCATTGCATAGGGAAGTTCTTTTAGTAGTAAAAACTAGTCTACGGGTACCTAGTCTTAAGAGTGGGCGGGGCATGCCCTATGCTATCTTATCCAAAAGAGGTCGATCCTCCAGCTCTAAATCCTTCAAAAAGTGGATTTTCATATTTGTACCATTGCTTCATAGAAAGGGCATTTTGCTTCCTTCTAAGGTTATGCCTCACTATCAATAGATTCAGTCAACGCCCAGAGATGTTCCATTCTAGACGGTGCGAGCGGCAAAGCGCCATTGTCAGCCACTTCCACTCCCTAAGGAGCCTGATCCGCTTCGGGTCCCTAACAATGTAGGTGCTTAGACTGCTCTTCATGCTCTTCTTCCATCCTCAATTGCTCTACTCCGCGGCAAAGGGAAGATGCGAACCGTATCAACTAATGAGCGGACCAGGAGCGGCTGGCTATCTTTACGGTAATGCCCTGATACAAGTCGGAAAAACAAATTGATCACATTCCTAAAGGGGAAGGGTGAAGCTTTAGTTCCCCTTACCTTTTAAGGTATGGAAGGTGCCAAACTAGCTATTTATTTCTGCTTCAAAGGAAGGCAAACCAACCATGGTGGCTTTGCCAGCAAGAAAGGCTGCAAAGAGGGCTGTCGAGTGCGTCGGATATGGGGAATTGCATCGATAAATAGAGTTCCCGTCCGTAGTGACCTGGACACGAGATTAGGGCGAGACGAGCGCAGTCAAAAGTAAAGAAAACGCGCCTTAAAACAAAGATTCTATTCCGTATCCGAAAGCGTTCTACCTTGAATTGCACACAGAAGGATCCTTTGCCCTCATTTAGTACAGCTACCCATAAACCTTTGACGCTTCGTCTCTGTCAGTCGCGACTGATTAAATAGATCGGTCGAACAAACTTAAACTTCATTTGAAATAGCGGCGTAGTTAACAAAAACAAAGGTAAGAGAAGAGAATTCCAGTTCGGCTTCTCAATAAGGCTTTGAAAGATAGAGGTATGTTCGATTCACAAGAGTTTTGTCCTCGTCTCGAAAATGAGGTTCTTGTCAAGTCAAGGCGAAAAACTAGGTTTTATTATTTAAGCTTATGACTCTTTCCATTTTTTTTGAGAAATGCCCTAGTCAGATCAACAATAAATTGATTTTACATTTGCGCAGTTTGAGCATACTGACATAATAAAAACTAGAACAACTAGAATCAATCATGATCCTATATTAGCAAGAGCAATGAACATGGAGTCATTGGTTATAGATAAACCATGGTGTTTAACGTAACTAAATTAGCACTTTTTTTTTCAAATAAATTTTAATAATCGAGGCCACCTGGCCTAAAGGAGTGATAAAATGTTCCGAGGAGGGAACATGAGAATCTCTATTTTATTCAATAATAAAAGGGAGTGGTCTTCTATCTTCTCGGCTTCTTCTTGACTGGCTGAGAGTGGATAGAAAGTCGGGAATCTTTCCCTTTTTTATCCCTATAGGTTTTCGTTGATCCAAGATTCCTCTGTTCGTACGAAAGGAAAGACTGTCAAAGTCGTTGACCATTAATCCGGTTGAAGGACAAATGGACAGTGAATCAACGGAATCGAGTTGTTCTAAGGATTCGGCAGTCGAGACATCTATATCTATGGAATTTCAAAAGAGAGAAAAGGATCCGACCCGAGGACAAGCTCAAACATTAGGGTTTGAAAAGAAGAAGTAAAGCTCTCGTTTACTTCAATCAAAAAAGGTAGGTCATAACACAGATTGAATTAGACCTTACTCAATCACTCATCGCTGGAAAAAGTAGAGCGATTTCTTCGCAAAAAAAGCACGAGCGAGATATTCTTCCTTAACAGTGATCTCAATTGCGGGAAGAAGTAAAAGGGCAAAGGAAGAAGTGGAAGGGTAAAACTCCTCTATCGGGGAAAGACAGGAAGGATAAAAGTGTAAAATCACTTGTTTGAAACATCTAAAAAATAGCCTTTGCTATTAGAAGTTGTATTTTCGGTGGTCAAAGGAAAGGAATCAGAAAAGAGGGAAGCGCTCTCAAGGTAGAATCAGTTCCAGGCAAGTATGTCCATTGAAAGGAAAGAGTCCCTAAACAGACAGGTTTTCAGCAAATAAGACGGGTCCTCGTCTTCGGCAACAAAAGAAGCCGAAGCGGGAGCTCGATCAAAGAACCTTTATAGATCCTCATCATAGAAATTCCCCATCTATATCGAATCGAGAATAGAAGCGACTCGCTTCCGGCGTCGGCTTGTAGTCTCTGCAGTCGGCACGCGCACGTGCCCGCCATCATGCCTCCTTGGTTCGGGACGAAGCCAAGCGAGACATACGATAGAAGAAGGAAGCACCCACCCAGCAGGAGGGCTAAAACCTGTAGTTTTGAAGTTGCAAACTCCAGCTTCGAAGCTGGAGTGCTTTAGCCCTTTAGTTTTTAAGCAAGAATCACCGTCTTGAGCGCCTTGCGCGCTCAAGAACAAGCAAGGGATGAGCGCTTTGTTGCTAAAGCGGATACGTTTTCTTGCTGGGGAAGGCTAGTTTGATCGAGGATTGGAGAGGAGGGAGAGGTGGAATAAAAAGCTCGGGATGGATTTTGGAGTCTTTGTACGAGCCTTATGCGGTGAGAGTCGCACGTACGGTAAGGAGGGGGTTCGCGTCTATACGTGTAGTGTGGTTGTTGGGCCTACCCACCCTATTTGTTCCATGATCTATGGGTCTACTGGAGCTACCCACTTCGATCAATCAGCCAAGATTTTGACCGGATACGAAATCACTGGTGCTCGATCTAGTGGTATTTTTATGGGGATTCTTTTTATCGCTGTAGGATCCCTATTCAAGATTACTGCAGTTCCTTTTCGGGCGGCTGTAGGACGGACGGTCCCCTATAGGTAGTAGGGTAGGGTGGGTGGTACCGCTCAGATAGCGGCCAATCCTCCTAACTGCGCGCGGGCCGCGCTTAGAGCGTGTGAAACTCATCACTACCTCGTAAGGGCGTTGAGACCATAGCATGTTACACAAAAGCGCCGCTTTCTCTGTAGTGTTGTCACACAGCTGCCCGACTAGAAGAGCTACTCGCTCTGTAGTGTTGTCACACAAGATAAGCATGCCGCCCGCCTGCTGGCCGGGCGAATCAAAGTTATCTTCCGGTCAACTGTCCACCTAGTCAAGTGCAAAAAACACAGTGGAATCACGCAACGCACGCTGCTGGTGTGCTTCCTGCCCACGAGGAAAGAAGAGCGACAAGGTTCAGATTTGACGACTGTTTGCAGCATGGGAGCTGATTACCCAAAAAATCCCTGGGAAAAAAGAAAAGATATCTCGGTAACGAAAACCATAGGAGGCTGTATTGGCGAGATCCAAGGGTTCACAGCAGCCCAAAAGAAAACCCGCCTGGAAGTCCGAGGACCTTTAGTACCGTACCGAACCAGCAGCCTTCGCGCCAAGCGACGACCGCCCTTGTCCCTTTCCTTTTTCCATTCAGCCTACTTCTTAGATTTGTTCCGTCGGTCTAAGGCAAAGCTTAAGTGGTTTGCCTACCTTACCCACTTGATGAAAGGGAACAAACTTCGTTTCCTTGGCGGATTTATGGATTCAGTCAGCCTCACTCATTCCTTTTGAAAAGTGACGCTTTGCGTCTTCGCTTCCGAGGGTTAGGGTATAGGCCGTTTCGAGCAAGCTTTCGCTTTTTCTCCCGGCTTTCTACAACTTTCGCTTTATCTTCCAAAGGCGACCCAATGACCTTTCCGGAATTGGAAGTATTCGTCGCCCTACCCTAAGAAAGAAGTCACTATAAAACTGCTTGCCCTCCAGAATTACCAAAGGTGCGCGGAGCCCGGTGAAAATGAATATGTTTGCTACTGAAATAAGCCTGCCTATTGACTATCGTCTTTATAATGAAAGTAGCTATGAAGCCCAATCTACTGTCGATTCAAAAGGGGGCATAGTCATATGGGTGGGGTGTTTGTGGGGAGCTGCCTTGGATATGAGGAATTCCTAAAAAAAAGAAAAAATGGAACGAAGGCAAAGTTCGTGACGAAGATCTTTCTTTTCTATCAATAGATAGGAATGAGTGTTCGTTATAGGGGATAGGATCCATCTGCTCTCTCTCTCTCTCTCTCTCTCTCTCTCTCTCTCTCTCTCTATTTTCTTTGATGCAATTTAGAGAGAAAGAGCAGTGTGAACTAGAAAAAAAACAAAATCGGGAGATGATTAAAAAAGAGATACATAGACATATGAAGTAAAGGGATGTATATATTATTCCTATATATATCATCTATCTATGAGAAAATTAAACATAGTTCGTTTTTGGGTTCCCCGAAGCCCCGAATGGATTGGATCGTTTCTGCCAACGAAATGAAGGCCTCGCCCCTTCCGAATGCTTCTCCGATCCTTAAGTTCTCGCGAAGAGAATAAGATGCAGCTCCCCCTCCCTCTGTCTTTTTCCGCTTTGCTAATCTTCCCCTCTAACGCGGGCCGGGCTTAGGCGGGCGTGGGAGGAAGAAAGAAAGTAGAAGAGCGTCTTCTCCTTTGTCCTTTTTTCAGTGCAACACAGGAAAGCACCCTCTTTTTGTAATCCCTGCAGCTTCCCAGAGGCTTTTTTTGTATTGAACGCATGGCGTAGCTAGGACCCCTCCAATCATGTTTGAGCCTATGTTCACCCGGGGCCCAAAAAGGATAATTCCGGAATGCCTGCCGACATTCAGATAAGGTGCATATCCCTTACCACTAAAGGAAAGGCTCGACGAAAGGGGGGATATTTGCTGGGTAAGGAAAAAGCTTTCGGAGATTGAGATGTCGATTTTCTTTTTCATCGAAAAGGAAGAAGGCCGAGGGGATAGCAGCCTTCCTTCGGGCTTTGCCTGCCGACGTTCTAATAAAGAATTCCGGCTCGGCCCGGGAAAGCGCTGGCAACAACATAAAGAAAGGGGTCCATGTAGCTGCTACGCCCGCCCACTGAGCAGCATGTTCGGCATCTACTACAAAAGAGAGAATCCACTTCAGATAACCACGTCTCTGCTAGGGCAGCGTGTGGAATGGCCTAAAGCGGACCAAATGGATATATAATCCAAGCCGATAGTGGAGTTACGTGAACATCCGTCTGATGGAAAACAACTTTCACGTTCGGTTCAGAGAGCACTTTTTTCGTTGAGAATAAGTCCTTCCCTTTTGTGTGAATTCCCCAGCGACGAATTAACAACTTGTGGGGCCCTATCTATTCAATCTCTCGAGCCCCAAGAAAACCCCCCTCTCCCTCGGACTCAATCTCTCTTTTGACTCTATATATGTGGGCACCTGGTATCTATGAGGGTTCACCCACCCCGGTGACAGCATTCCTTTCTATTGCGCCTAAAATCTCTATTTCTGCAAATATGTCACGTGTTTCTATTATTGCTTCCTATGGGGGTACATTACAACAAATCTTCTTTTTCTGCAGCATTGCTTCTATGATCTTAGGATCACTGGCCGCCATGGCCCAAACGAAAGTCAAAAGACCTCTAGCTCATAGTTCGATTGGACATGTAGGTTATATTCGTACTGGTTTCTCATGTGGAACCATAGAAGGAATTCAATCACTACTAATTGGTATATTTATTTATGCATCAATGACGATAGATGCATTCGCCATAGTTCCAGCATTACGGCAAACCCGTGTCAAATATATAGCGGATTTGGGCGCTCTAGCCAAAACGAATCCTATTTCGGCTAGGACCTTCTCCATTACAATGTTCTCATACGCAGGAATACCCCCGTTAGCCGGCTTTTGTAGCAAATTATATTTGTTCTTCGCCGCTTTGGGTTGTGGAGCTTACTTCCTAACCCCAGTGGGAGTAGTGACTAGCGTTATAGGTCGTTGGGCGGCCGGAAGGTTGCCATGAGTAAGGTTGGGAGACCGAAGGCAGTTTTCTGTGCACCGGACACGTAGCTTACCGAATCAGTTGCAACACAGATGGGAATGCATGCTACGAAAGATAGGGTCGAGTCTGATACATCAACCGTCGACTCCATATCCTTGTACGAGTCCACAATCACTACACGAGATGAACCTGGGTTTGGTGAATGGAAGTTGGCCTTAGGTGTAATAGGACTCCCAGTTACTGCGCGCGATCGTATACTGAGGTGCTCCCCGTCGGTTGTTGGAACGACGCGAGCCGGGCCAGGCCTCGATTCCTTTCAAAAAGATGAAGGGACAGAGGTGACTAATTCCCCATTTCATTTGGGGCGGAAAACGAATCGACATCTCGATGTGATACAGCCCTTTCCATTTTCGTTAGGAAAGAACGGCGAAGTCCATCCGAACCCTCCAATGAAGAAATAAGAGGAGAGCAAAGCGCCAATGGCGCGCGAAGCCTTCGGAAGGGGCACGGAGAAATAAAGAAGTGTGGAGGAGAAGCAGCCGAGCTCATTCCCTTCGCTTCCTGGGCCCAAAGCAGTGCTTTGTTTCCTGGACAAATCAAGGATTTGGGGCTGATTGCAAAAGATATCTGAATAGAAAGATAGATCCATCCATCTATCCAGATATCTCAAAAAGAATCTATTTCTATTTCATGAAACCTTTGATTCAAAGAACTGCGCTTACCCCCCCCCCCCCCGCTCATGAAACGGCTCAGCTGCAATGGATGGCAGAGGGTCCGTAGTACCCGAAGCACTGGAGTGATCCAGTAGCCGGGAAGGGGCCTAGAAGTGCCTACTACTACACCACACTACACTTGTCTCTACACATTTACAGAGCTTACCCCTGTCCAGTGTCTGGCAGAACGTTGGGGGCTTCAATCGTCGACTCGTTATCCCCATCTCAGCCCAGGCTAACGGAGCCTTACTTATTCAGGGGAGAGAGTGGAGCCTATCGTAGCACTCTTGAGAGTAAGATCCTTGGCTCCTCTTCATTCTCTACAGGGGTCTCTGCCCACATGGAAGCGGGGCAGAGATGGATAAGATCAAACACGGGAATAAGAAGCATTTTAAATGCCTTTTTTCTCATTTTTTTAGAGGGGGATGGATAAAGTGGGCAAAACAGACTCACATTTTTCAATCGAAAAGACCTTTTTCGTCTCGACAAAGAAAGAATCATCTTGAAAACACTCCTAACCCCTTCGTAGGGCCGTGTATAGTAAGTGATCCGAACCTGCCCTGAGCGAGCCCCCCTTAGAGGCAAGTGAAGTTGGTGAGCCGTATGATGGGCAACTATCTCCTGCGGTTCGGAGAGGACTCAGCTGTTAGTTAGTACCCCCTTGGTTTCGGGGTGGACCCTTTCACTCTTTTTATTATATACGCTTAGCGAAAAGAATGTTTTTTGATAGACCTAGGACATGGATTCTATATGAAACAATGGATCGTGACAAGTCGTTACTACTAGCAATGACTTCCTCTTTCATTACTTCATCCTTTCCATATCCCTCTCCCTTGTTCGATCTTACTCATCAAATGTCACTCAGTTCATATCTGTAAGTTCGTTCGATCATTGACAAGGTTCAAAGAAAGGGTGGGCCGTTCACCATGAAGGCTAAAAGCGACATAGGCTAGACATTTTAGCTTACAAAGGCGAAGACAATTCCGCGTTTTTTCAGCCGATTCTCCGAAATTGGAGACAATTATCCTCACTCAAACTTCAAAAAGTCCTTTTTTATTTTTCTGATGTAAATTCTGTTTGTCTCCTTTGTCCTTCCTAACGCTAGTCTAGTCTCCTTCGTTCCACTCGTCCTTGCTTTTTTTCTTCTTCCTATCGGTCCCAAGGTCAAAGAAATAGGTTCGGTGGTTCGACCTCCCAAAGGTTAAAGAAAGACATCAATATTAAGACCACTCCCTCCGGATGATGATATGCCCCAACCATCTATAGCCCATGGTTCGTTACTCGGGAATTCGGAGAGCTCAGATGAGATAGATGGGTGTGTTCAAAATGGAATGATCCCCTTTTCTCATGTTTGAATTTATGTTGTCCACAAACAAATAAAGAGTCCAAAAAGACGTACGCATAACAGACTCGGTACCTAGGTCAATGGGTTCAGTGGAGAATCGCGTTACTGTAATAGCGAAGGTATCTATGAAATGCAGTACCAAGGTCAATGAAATTGAAAGGCACCTCTGACAACAGAATCAAAAGGGATTTGGCGTCTATAGACGACTCAGAGGGGTTTTCAGAAAGAGAAGCTTTCGCGCAGTACACCTATTTTTCTATAGAAGTGAATGGCCCCTTAGTTGGCTACTCTGATCAATCGGCAGGCTCAGCCTCTACGTCATATTCTGATATAGAAAGAAAAGAACCGAACTCCTGGAGGGTGAAAGAAGAATCTCAAGTTGATACTCTGCCAAGGGATCTGTCCACAACTGGTACTTCACATGCCTTAGAAGTAGATTTGAATGAGAATGAATGAAATGAGCAAACGTTACTAGGAAGGTGAACTCGCTATCAAACTACTGCCTGCGCTAGGGGAAGCGCGAAAGAAAAACCAGTTTCAAGACCTGATACCCTTGAAGGACTCCCAGGAATGAGAGAGCAAGTACAAGGACAATCTTATTTTCTAAGGATAGGCGGTATTCCATAATTAACATAGTTCGGTTAGAGTGGATTTGAAAAGCTACAGCTGATCGATAAGTTGCTAATTTAGCTAAGTCAACTCCACTACGGAATCTAGCTCTCCATAAGAGGGTATTCCCGATGAGACAAGTAGTTTATCGAAGGAACCCTCTGTCTGAAGATTGTAGTCCGGATTTCTCGGAATAGAATAATGGAATGAGCAGGTGCAGATGGTCAATCTCCATCTTGAAGCCGAGTCTCTCTGTCTTCTTATTTGCTATCAAGATATAGAGAATAACTCGACCGATCGTAGAATGAATTCGTGATCTGATCTTCATTTGGGCGGCTTTCGCTCAATCCGTGGCTGTAGTGATAAGGCAAATCAAAGGGGTCAAAAAAGAAGATATAGAATTGTAGCTAACGGGGTTCGCTCGCCCTCGCCTGTCACTATAGCGTGTCAAGTTTCTCTCTTTCAAATCGGGTCAAATAGCTCAGTCTTTCACTCGAAATCCTGGCATCCGCTACCGGTCAACTACTCTTAACTCCTGGGGTCGGAATAAGCTTCCGCTTCTCAGCCATATCCATCTTCAGCTTCTCCGCCTTTCGCTGATCCAACAACACCAGTTCCTCGATCTTTAGAGTATTTCAGTACTGGTACTTCGGAATCTGGAGCAAGCAGGTTTCATTCCTGGTAAGGGTGATTGGTCGGTACTCCCCTCTGCCAACCCACGAGCTAAAGGAAAAGGAAAGAGGAGAAGGAAGTAGACAAAAGTCGTGATTTCTTTATTACCGGAGCCTTCTCGGGTAGTCTACTTATGACATGGCTCGTTCAGAGGGCTCTTCGCGCTGTCTTCCAAACCAACCAGTAGTAGAAATAAATTCAGAAATGGTAAGATTTGAGACTATGAAAGACCCGTTTGTTTACCAATTCGTCAACTAGAAAGAATTTGTTACGAAATGAATGAGCAAACCAACAGAACCAAGAAATGGGAGGGATGGGGTTTAAGGATTTGGAATTATTTCACCTTTCCCTCCTAGCGAGACAAGCGTGGAGAATGCTGCAAGAACCAGAAAGTTTTAGCGCAAGGGTGCGAAATGTATTTCCCTGATGAAGACTTCCTAAGAGCATAGTTAGGAAACCGACCATCGCGGATTTGGGGAGGAATATGTGAAGGGCGTGATGTTATGAAGCAAGGTTGAATTCGGAGGATTGGTACGGGGAGCGACACTAGGATCTGGACGTAAAACTGGATCCCGAGGCACTTTAAAATGACGCCGCTGTGCCCGCGGTCCAATGATCCACCTATGTTTGTGTCGGATCTTATCCATGCTCCAACCAGGCCGTGGAATATGGAGGTGGTCAGAGAACATATGTATGAGATGGACGCCGAAGCAGTAGCGAACATTCCCATCAGTCATGTTGCCCAGCCGGAAAGAATGGAAGAGGATTTTTCGTATCACATTCGTACTGACTTAACATGATCCGTCTCCCATAGTAATATTATGACAGTCTCTCTTGCCCCTTCGTACTTACTTGAAACAGGAATTTCTTGGTGCTCAACTGCTTATTCTGCTTCTCCTGGTACCGGTATAGTTAGATAGAAAGCGCATTCAATCGAGAAAAGGATCAACTGATCCACCTCTTTACTTTTTTGTTTTTTATTCGGCTGTTTCAGCATAGGTTGCATTTTCAAACAAAAGAAAAGAGCAAGTTCCCACAGGCGAAGAGCTGCTTCCGAGAAATCTTTCTCTTCTTTTACCCCCTTTACGCCCTTCGGGGCTGCAAACAACGAGCTAATACACAGGAACGGCACGGCTCCTACACCGCTTAACTCCAATAATAGAACCTGGTCCCACATCCCTTGCATTTGATAATGAAACAATCAGACTTTGTTGAATTGAAATATGTTCCATCTCATTTCTTTTACGTGGTTTTGGCAACTATCAATTATCTCTTTCCTCGGCTTCCTACACGGATATAGCCGTAAACGGTATCTAGTAGGTGGGAACTACATTAGCTTAGGGGATCGGGTAGCGAGCGCTCTCCTCGGCAAAGCAGACAAGAAGCAATTCAACCATTGGGAACGGCACGCCCCCTTCCCTAGGGCTAGAGGTATTTACACGCTGCATTGAACCTAACGCTAGAGCGAGTACTACGATGAAAATCACTTTTACGAGCGATACCTTTGTCTTTGGTGCTTGAGTTGTCCTCCCAGCGGTGTGGTCCTCGGTTTCGGAAATGACATATTGAACCGGTATCTTTAGCAAAGCCCAAATACTTTGACGGCATCCCTCCTCTAAAGCAGCTTCCTTCCTTTCCGGTTCGTAGTGGTTACGAGCAGAAGTGCAATTCAAAGCACATTCAATAGTTGTATTAGATAGTTTAGATATAGTGACCCACTAGTGCGAGATGCACTGACCTTGGCCATTGCCTGCTAACTACGGTCATTATATGTCAATTCGGATCGCACACCGGAAGCAAAGATCAGGGGATTGCCAACTTGAATGAATGCAATCCGGTTACGGTTACGGTGTAGGGGAGATTTGTCCAATAAATAGGGACATAACTAGTTGCTAAGCCCAGTCAGTCTAGTATGTATGGTATGTCCAGTAAGGCTAGTGAAGTAAAGAAAGTAAGGAAAGGCAAGTAATGTAAAACCTCACTCTAGAATATGGCTCGAGAGCTTGAATATAGGGAGGAATGAATCGGGCATCAAGTAAACTAAGGCATCAAGGAAAGTAAGACTTGAGGATGGAAGGGAGGAAGGAACCAATAAGCCACCGTCAGTGTACCAGTCATTGGGACAGGTGCCGTGTGTTCGGTCTACCTGCCTTTAGTACGACCCGGATGAAAAGATGCTGACGAGTATTAAAGGTTAGGCCAAATGATTCTAAGCTTGAGGACCCATTCTATCCGGGCCTAAATGCTGGAGTTTCAGAATGAAGTTTCTTACTGACTTTCTTAGAAGGCTTCCTATATGCTTAACACATTGACGTCTAAGGCTAAGCTTTCTTTCTAATGGTAAGCCAGGGATCTAATAGTCCACTTCACCCTAGCTCTCTTTACGTCGATATAGGTTGCTTTTTTGATGACTAGTCCCATATAGACGGTAAGCCTTATTTTCTACCTCCTCTACCTAGTCTCACTTTTACTAAGGAGGGAGAGAAGAGGGTTCTCCGGGACGGAAGACATCTCTCACTCGTACATATATGGATGGGGAGGCTACCTCTACAAGGGAAGAAACTGAGCAGCAGAGATTTTGGAAATAGCAAAGGGGATCCAGATGATTTCAGAACTCCAACTGAATGATGCTATAGTCGAATCTGATTCTGCTGCAGCTTGACATTTGCTACTGAAAAATGCTGATATCTCGAATCCCTATCTTATTAAAATGGGGTAGCTTTACTGAAGTACTGCAAGACAAGGATTCAAAGCATGTGCATCATCCTGAAGCACACACTCAGAGAAGGCAATCAATGTGCAGACAGCAGCAATGGCTTTATATGAAGAAGAGGAAACCAAGACCCTTGAAGTGAATCCATGGTCGACCCTCTCAGAAAGTTGATAATGATTCGGTAGGTCGTGCGCTCGAAAGGGGGCGGCCCTTACGACATAACTCGGGGTTTTCGTCTCCTTCCTTGTTGATTAACAAAGATTTAGGTGCATAATATAGAAAGATTGTACAGAACGGAGTAACCTAGACTTTTCTAATAAAATAAAAAAGAGAATGATCATTGAGAACTTTTGTCGGCCTCTAAGCTGGCATATGAATAGAATCTTGGCTTTGAGAAAGATCTTAAGAAAAGCTAATCTCATCTTTACTTTAGTAAAGAAAAAGATGGGTCCCGAATGAAATTATAGAGAAATCCTTGTTATTCGCGGAAATAGGATCGAAACAAGAAGGCTTCCAGGAATTAGGAAGAACACGAGTTTGCAAAGCTGGTTGACAGCTTTGGAGGAGTGCTCTATCAACTCGACAAGAGGACGGACAAGTGGAAGATTTTGTTACAAGGCAGCAAAGATGCGAATTGTAATATGTGATTACAGACACATACCTATCAGGAAGTGGATGAGGATCCTTCCTAATGACAATTGTATTTGCTGTACTATGTTAGTGAAAAGAAAGAAAGAAATGCATTACTCGGAACTACAGCATATGAACAGATCTTTTCTTTGCCGAAGCCGATGTCCTTTCATTCCAAACATTCCCATAGCATCTTCTTTCCCTTGCCAATACAACTAGAGAATCGTAGTCCTCGTACGTTAATTGATCGTAGGAATCGCTAGAATATGTGCTTAGCCGAAAAAGTTCCCTTTGCCTTAGGATTCGTTAATTCTCTTTCTCGATGGGACGGGGAAGGGATATAACTCAGCGGTAGAGTGTCACCTTGACGTGGTGGAAGTCATCAGTTCGAGCCTGATTATCCCTACAATGTGATTTTTTTCTATCACTTCTCGCGCCAAAGCGATCCCACCAACTAAAAAAATACCTTCTAGGAGGGGCCCTTGTCTTTAGCTAAAAAGAAGCATATATTGCCGTAAGCAGGAGATGGAAAAGCCCACGATCCATAACTTACTCACTCAGATATTTACTAGAGCTTGGCAGTGAGAGACTCCGAATCCTGATTGCACGGAGGGCTTGGAAAGAGGCCTCTCGTGTAAGATAAGATTCCATTCCTTCCTATCGAAAGGCTCCGGTAGTAGAGCTCAATTCGGAATGTTGATATAAAAAAGGGCAGATACAGAGAGTTAAGGAACAGATGTGGGCGCTCGTCCACCAAGCGCTTCTTCTTTGGGCATTTGGCCATGTGCTGCTCCTGTGCCCCATTTTGAAGCTGGAGAAAGCAAGTCAGCTGGCAACAAATGAGGGTGACTCCGTGCGACAGCCTTGAAGGCATCGGAGCCCTGGCTATCTCCGTGCGGGTGATTACTTTTCTGGCTTATTTTTACCAAGAAGTCAACCCAACCCTATTGACCCCAGCTGCTCCAAGTGTTGCTTGTGGGTGTTAGCGTCTTGCGAAAGATCTTATGGCAGAGGAGACTTGCCGGTACTTGCCCACGAATTGCGTTTAACGGACGGCTGAGCAATGACTCGTACCTGTGTCCAAAATGGCTTGCTTGCTGCGAGAAAACGCCCAGCAGCTTCCTATTCTTCTTCAATGGGACCTGGCCTACTAGTTTAGTTTGGTTACTACCCGACTTGGTCGATGTGACACGGTGATAGCGCTCACCATCGTACCTTGATCGAACCTATGCCGCTTGATATAGCAATGGGTCCGAAACCCGATCCTTTTTCTTAAACTTCTATCTCGCCCGGCGGAAAATAAACTAATAGCAAGCAGGTTTGTTTTAATAACTTATTCAGGCGGCAAGTAAAGAAAAAACGATTCCTAGAATGAGTGCTTCGAACGATATGCCTTTCTTAATCGTCACACGCACGGGTATAGCTCAGTCGCCTTAGTTTCCTCCCTGGTCGGTCCAGTTCTCCCCGGAGCTCCAGGGAGCCTCTCCAATTCTGACAGGAGGTCACGAGTCTCACGTCTTACTTGACCGAAGACCTCAGAATTTTATCCGGTAATATCCGATGACAGGGAGGACATCTTCGCATGCAAGTCATGCATTGTAGTGCCCTTGTTTTTATTTGTCCACGCCTGATTCACTAAACTATGGAAGTTCTCGTAGGTCTCCCTCTTTTGGCACCTCGATGTCGACTCATCACATCCTGGGGTTGAAGATGGTCACAAGGGTTCGGTTGTTCGCCGATGAAAGTGGTACGTGAGTTGGGTTTAGAACGTCGTGAGACAGTTCGGTTCCTATCTACCGTTGGTGTTAAAGGGAGAACTGCGAGGAGCCAACCCTAGTACAAGAGGACTGGGTTGGGTCAACCTATGGTGTACCGGTTGTTATGCCAATAGCAGCGCCGGGCAGCTAAGTTGGTATGGAAGAACTGCTGCGCCGCGGGAAATCCTTCTCTATACAAGTTCTCGTACGAGGTTTTTGAACAGAACCTCGATAGGCGAGAGGTGTAAGCACCGCGAGGTGTGAAGCGATCTCGTACTAAACGAATGGAAATTGACCACAATAAAAAAAACATAACTTAGAAAGAGAGGTTCTGAAAGGTAAAAGGACTGGAAATCCTTGTTTAACGCCCTGGACTCGATATCCTATTTGTGCGAGTGGTTCGAATCCACAACAGAACAATGAATGAATGAAATGAATGAATGTGGGCGGTCCCCAGACGACAAGTGTGTGATCAGAAGCCTTTCCTTTAGCTGAACATAAGGAACGAATCAATCAAGTTTCTACTAGAATAGAACTATAGAATCAGTCCGTCTGGTTAAGCATTGGGGAGCTGATAGGTCGAACGGAGTGGTGCCAGAGCTCTAAAGTGGCTCGTGCCTATCCATTTCTTTGATTTTCCTTCTTTTTAGGCGGCTATCAAGCCTTAGCCAGAAAGCAATTACATTTGAGACCGGGCACTTCGTCATCAGGTGGAGAAGAACGAACGGACATTTCCGATCTTTTGTATTCGATTCGGATCTCTATTCAATGTGTTTTCAATACCCTAACCTCCAAGGGATGAGACGCCCACGATACCCAATAGTGCCAGCCAAACCAAGCTAGTACACAAGAAAGCCAGAATAAAACAAAGGAAAAGAAATAGAACGTACCTCCAGCTGTTTTTAAATAAATATCTCACCTATCAAACTCAAGCAAGAGTCGAACCGCTAGCTTTTTGTGGCCATGGGAACCGGCTGCCCTCAAACCCCCTTTTATTCTAAACTTCGGGATCGGCACTTCTCGTATAAATGGAATGGAATTTATCGAATTTCACACAGGAGATCATCCTCAACAAGGCCTTGTGGGCTGCTGTTATGTTAGGTGTTTCTGAAAATGATTGGAAGGGGACTTAGACCCGATGGATTGGGATATATAAGCTTCTTCTTCCAACTGGATTGAGTCATAGTGCAACGTTACTTCTTGCTGGATCGCAATATCAAGTTGCTTTCCTGCAGCACCTACATGGCCACATTTGCACTAACTTTGTTCACTGCTTTGGTTTGACTGAGCTGTTCAAGAAAAAGGAAAGATGAATGCTGGCCTTCTACGAGTTGCCTTAGTAAGAAATCCTTCTCGCTATAGAAATGATCTTTAAGACAACCTATCCGTTTCGGTTTTGAAGAAGATAGGAATGAGTCAGTGCCAGGTGTCCCCGGTCGTGATACACTAACCAACCAACTTAACCTATAGCGCTCAATCAAATGAAGCTTTGATTTCCCATATGGAGAAAAAGCTACCTTCAATCCATAGTGCCATCTTTCTCTTAAAATGACATTAGTTATGCTTTCTTCAAGATCGAGATCATCTAAGACCTATGTCTGATCCCGTCCAATAGTAGGTTTAGTGAGCACCACAGACCAATCCACCTACTTTGATAGCAAGCCCTCGTTCGGGGACAGCCCATGTAAAAACACCTGCACAGAGCTTGGAGAGCAGAGCACTCGGGTGCGATGGGTTGATTGATTCCGTAGTAGATTTCTGAGTTCATCAGGTGTGCTCGTGCCTGAAATGCTTTGAACAAGAAGCTAGTCAGAAAAAGGGGCACGCAGCTACGCGATCCTAACTGCTCTTGGTTTTGTAACTCACTGCTCTTGGTTTTCTACGTGGGAGTTGGTCCGGATAACATATCTTAACGAGGGAGGGCCAAGGCATCCATCGGTCGTAGACTCTAAAGCCCTCTGTTGAGATTCTTTTTGAAAGCTAAGACAATGAGGAAGGTAACGTACAGATTCCAATGTCAGGCACACCACTCACTCAGTTCGATCGATCATTCGACCACCTACCTACACGCTATTGTGTGTGTGTGAGGATGCAGCCACGTTTCTACCTGGGATGCCTGCGGAGGGCTTCTGGTAGTGCTTAGTAAAAAAGCCATTGGAATCCCAGGTAGAGCCTGTGAAGGCATTTACTAAGCACTTCATGGCTTTTTTACTAAGCACTACCAGAATCCTGTGAAGACATTTTATACGGGTAAAGAGAGGATGTCAACAAAAAATGTGGCAATAGCTTCTAAATCTGCAAGTTCTTCATGGATAGAGCCTGTGAAGGCATTGAAGGACAGATTTATGAGCGTAAGCTTCTTGCAGTTACTAAGCTCTTTTGGTATGCTCCCACTGAGCCCAGCACCTTTGCAAACAGCCGAGTTAGATTGCCCAGCTCACCGACAGATGTTGGCAGTTCAGCATTGAAGTTGTTCTCTGATATATCAAGTTCCTTCAAACTTTTGAGACCACCAATTGACCAAGGGATGGTGCATGTGAACTTGCATCCGGGGAGTTGAAGAACTTTTAGCAGCTTCAGGTTACCAATCTCTTCTGGAATGCTTCCACTAAGACCATTCTGTCTCTAAATTAGCAATTCCTGATTTTCTAGTTGACCAATCTCCCTAGGTATTGGCCCCACCAAACTGTTTGATGAGAGATCAAGTGTCAACTGGTTCACGAACGCTGTTATTCCCGGGAATATTGATCCAGTGAGGTTATTCTGGCTTGCATCAAGGTGCTAGAGCCGAGACTGGTTACCAAAAGCTGCTGGTATCGACCCGTTGAATGTGTTCATGTGAAGGTCCAGGATCTCCTCGAGGATGAAGGCCAGATCACGCCCAATTCGATCCTTGAAAGACCCACTACAGCGGCAGCTCGGGCTCGAGCAACGGCGGGAGATAAGTCTTCTCTTCATTCAGCATTCAGTCTATCTTCGGAAAGCTGCAATAATTGATGCACGCAGACGATGTGAAATGCTTTCTTGATTTACTAATAGGTGGTGTCTAGACGCTAGGAAAAAGTGAGGATTATAGCTTCTGCCCCATAGACCATTCGGAAATGAGAGGAATTTCACTCCCATCGACTGAGAAAGAAATCGGTGGTCTATTGATTCGAGAGCTAGCCGAATAGCTTAATTATCAGTGACATGTGCGAACGACCGGTTCGTCAGTAATGAAAAAGGTATAAAAAATAGATCCATCTGCGAGTGGTTCGGCTTTTTCCTAAGCAAGGACGGAGCCGTCGAGTGAGGATTGGCTGAGCGTGCTTTCGCTGCTCGTGGTGGCTCTGAATTATTCGCTCTATTATTGCCTCAAGATGTGATCGAGATTAAGCCGCGTGTCGATACCCGGGGGGGGGGGGACTCAAGGGATTCATTCTTTTTCGCACTAATGGAGGACATGAATTCTGGGCAAATTATCTATGTTACAGTCTATTAAAAAAGGACTTATAATAAGAAATTATTCTGCTAAAGAATAGGCTCGCCTATAAATAGAAGCTTCGGCGCACTCTCTATTTTGCGGGACAAGAAAGAAAGAGTCAAAGCCATGGATATCGCTGCAAGACTTGAAATCATTCCTTACAAAATTCAAGATATCGAAAAAAAACAATAGGAAAAAACTAGAGGAAAGCCTGGGTGGCATCTGGTGGCCTATGTTTCTGTTTTCCGTCGATCCAGGTTCAGGTTATATACACAATCATATACTTCATCTTCAGAACAAAATCCGCATTCTTGAAGACAGGAAGAAGGCGCTGCTGGAAGAACAACAATCGCTCATCGTGGCGGCTGCCCACCACGGTGAAAAAAGGTAGTTAATCGTCTATCTCAACGTAAATGAACGAAGTCAATTAAGTCTTCCTACTACTACTGGTCCTTCTTACTTATTTTCGTTTTTTCAGGATCTAAAGAAGAAGAGGTTTTCTTAGCGGGCGTGAATCCTCTTGAAACTTCTGTTCTGTTGTCTCACTTATGAGGAGCTGGTACTTCCTGATCAAGAGTGTAGTGAGCATAAGTATTGTATTGTTCAGTATTTTCTTTTCAGGTGTGGTGTGTAGAGATATCTCATGTATCAAGTTCAGGTGTGGTGTGTAGAGATATCTCATGTATTGCCTTTATGAATAATACTTATGTATTGCATCTTCTTCTTGTTGTAGAAGAATACTGATGTATTGCAAAGACCTGTTGTTGTTTATGTCCCTTTATGACAAAGACTTTCAGATTGTCGATTAATAAGATCTACCTCTTTCTCGCAGCAGAGTATTCGAATGGAACCGCTTTTTCGGCTAGTATTTTTTATTATCACAACACTTCTTCTTAGACTGGACTACTTATCATTGTAAGGCCGCTAGGTTTGACTTCAGAAACTTTTTATTCGGCTAGGAAGTTGTTCTTTCACTGCTGATGAGACTGCTTTTAGCGTAAATAAAGGCACGCTGTGAAAGAATACACTCGTGTGAACTAGGTTTGCAGGCCTTTTGCATTCTCAAGAGACTTCTGCCTTGAACTGTTTTTTGCTATCAACTACTTATTGCTGTTATCCACTACTGTATTTGTTTTTTTTGCTTTCAAACTCCTTACTCTGTAGAAGGAAAGAATGGTACAGCTTATCGCTTGGCAGAACGGGATTGACCTTCTTTGGCAACTTAGCTATTCTTTGGCAACAGAGCTATTGCAATAGATAAATCGAGGGGCTTAACCTACAGAGAAAGAGTGTAAGGAAAGAATGCAGAAAAAGATAGAAAAAGTGAGTGAAACAAATGAAATCTAAGTAAGAAATCTCACAAATAGTAGGTTTTACCGGACTTCCGGAGAATTAGCTTGTATTGATAGGATTTTCTCTTATACGTGGTGTAGATCATGAAGGACCCCGAGACGGGTTCGTGACGTTCGACAACGAGGAATCTCTTTGCGCAGCAGTCGCGGCCATGAACGGCACACCCTTCGAGGGCAGCAACATTATTGTCCGCCGCATAGGCGGCCCCGACTCAGGTGGAAACAGATACATAGGGGACGGCAGCGCGGAATACAAGTGCACTGTGGACAACCTATCACCGTTCACCGACGAGAACGATTTCCACGCAGCCTTCAGCAAGTTCGGCGAGATCCTTGAATACAAGGTCAGGTAGCTGTACTCTCCACATAGATAATGCTCATGTGCTAGTTCTGATATGTTTTCTCGTATTTATGGTGCAGATCATGAGGGACCGCGATACAGGTATGTCGTGTGGATTTGGATTCGTGACGTTCGCAAGCAAGGACTCGATGACCGCGGCGATTGAAGGCATGAACAATACGCACCTTGACGGCCGTCACATCAGGGTTAGCATGGTCCATCCTGCGGATTCATAGGCCAGAGAGTTCCCTTGACCTGATGGCAGGTCATCTTGTTGTCGTGATATTATCCATATATTTGTGATATGTTTATGATGTATTTGTGGCGTGTTCAATTTATATCTATCCGCGTTGTAAATAAAGAAGCAACTCAACAGTGTTGGTTCCGCGACGAATAATACCTACCACGCGCCTATGTGTGATATCTATTTATCGGTTGTTTCGAGAGTTTCATGGATATTATCTGTTCAAATTATGTTTACCGCCTTTGACAATACAGTTATGTTCAGCTTTGTATAAAACTTAATTTGCACCGCGTGCATAAAGATTGGTACCTACCTTAATTATATTATACTAGTAAATATGCCCGTGCGTTGCAACGGGAGAAAAATTAAACAATTTTTGAATTTTTTTATCACAATTCACGTATTTTCCCTAAACTCATCGTCCCACTATCCCTAGACTCATCTCACATATTTTCCACTTTCACCTCCAATAGAATACGAGTGGAGGTGATGTCCAACGAACGTCATCCTTGAGAGCTCTTAAGATATTGCCTCTGGTCTGCATCAGGATTCTTCAATTCTCTCTCTAAATTCCTTCAGTTTGTACTTATATATTGATTTTGTGTAATGGCCACCGTGATACAACACAACAATCACATACATGATTCATACAATGGATTAAAGTATACATTTTTTAATAATTAAAATTATGTTTTTATTGGATATATTATTAGTTTAAATCTTTAAATTTATGGCAAATATACCTGTGCGTTGCTACGGGGAACTATATATAATTTTAAGTATGATTTGAGTTACGTAAATTATTTTTCTATATGTATTGTTTTTTAAAAACAACCAATACGGCCATATACACACTCCAACTTCAAATACTTTGATTTTCTACTATAAATATATAAAATACATTGATTATCTGCCCCGTAGTTGAAGCATATATGTCGAATTCAACACGGACGATCTTTTCTCCAACCCGTAATTCTGGTAAAAAATCAAATCTTAAGCACCGAGATTTTAAGAATCATAGGTACAAGAATTGAATTGCTATAATAAGATTGCTTGCTTAAAAAGAAAAATAAATGACATAATTAGCTAAGGGGCAATTAACAAATGTACTCACTCCATGGGGAAGCCTGCAAGCTAACTGGAAGGATTTGGCACCGGTTAGACACGGCATAACAACTCAATATTTTTATCATCAAACATGTCCTAGCAACTCAAACACACCATAAATTGCCGCATGAAAGTTGAAGATGATCAACTAATTACCAGATAGCATGGTTATCATGATCGATAGACCTCCGATGCCCAGCAAAAAATTTAGGCATCAACCAGACAAGGAAGAGATCATTGGGCACCTTTTTGGCACCAGACTCCGATAAACAAATGTACAAGCCCAGCAGCCAACGCCTCCTCTATTTTCTAAGAAAATCTAGCGTCTCCTCCTCGAATGAATTGTTTCCCTTTGCAGAACAATTGATCTGTTCTTTCCAAAGCAATACTCTAATCTATGACCATCACTTTTCCTTGGTCGGACCTCCAGGATTCTGTCTCCTGGTCAGCGCTCCTCTGTGACACATCTACTAACCTACGCCAAGCTCGTACACCCAGAATCAGGACGATGGATACGAAGCACGGCGAGCCAGAGTGCGTGGAGGCCTTGATACAAAAATATCAAAGCGATATGGCTCCGTCCATGCGGTTTGGTTTTCCCAGTGTTGAATTTCTCAATGTTGTTGTCGTCGGCCAGAAGGACACGTGCGCTGCATCCGTGGTGTCGTCAGGGCTGCCCCTTGCCCGGGAGGATGTTGAGGTCATGCCACTACGTCTCGTGTTCGATGGAGCTGCTGCTGCCGTGTCGGACGTGCTCGATGCCGTTGTTGTGTAGCAGGAGCGCACACGCCGGAAGACTTCGTCTCGATCGCTGTCACTTCGTGATGATGCGAACCGAGGGCCGCGTCGGCCGCTGCTGCCACTCTCCAACTATGATGTCGGTCAAGAAGACCGTGCGCTCTGCACTGGATGCTTCATTAGGGCTGCACACCGGTACCATTGTCGGGAACTGAGTGATGGCACCCCCGTTGTGGCTGCTGAAGAAAACGTGCAGCTACCGGCCATGGCGCAACTCGGCAGCTTGTCATCAACATAACAACAACCATGAGTGAACACCCGGCGAGTGCAGGACTGCAGGGTCACAGTTTATAGGTGCCCAGACGATCATGGAGATCGCTCGACGAGGCCAGTTGACGCTGCTAAATAGTAATCAGCAGCCCAGGATAAATTCCAATATGTTTCGAGCTTTGTGGCTAGAGAAATTCGGCGAATTTATGTAATATATTTGATGGGAATTTTTCCGGGTTTCTGTTTCTATGAGAATCGTGTGCATAGGAGATATCCATATATGGACGGAATTTTGTGTTGAAGGTACATTAAATTAAACGGGATTTGATCCGGTAGGAGTCAGAGTTTGATACGTACACCGTCAGTTGAGCTACATGAGAGCACGGGACAGGAGCAGGTTATCAGCACCGGGTTGTTTATTTTCTGGGCCTGGCCCATGAGCTATGTATTTGTGGTCGACAAGGACAGAGGAACATGTACGAAGCAAAACGGACCAAAGAGGGGTCGGACGACCAGAAACACTAAACGGACGAAAATCTGGGGAAGAAACCTTCCTCCTTTTATTATTAACTAGTAAAGTAAAAATGCCCGTGCGTTGCACTGCGAGATAGTAAAAAAAATTGTTACGAAAATGCACTGCAGAGCCAGCTCCTCTCGAAAAGTTGAATGTCGAAGATCGAGCGTTTTGGCATTTAATTGTTCATGAGAAACGATCACATTAATATCATTTAGAAGATACTTTTCAAAATTGTTTAAATTTACATGTTGTACCGAGTGATATTAAATTTTTTCAGATCCAAATGATTGTATAATGTCGAGAATGCCATTTGATAAAAATTAATCAAAAGAATCAAACTCATTATATGTAAGAAATAAATATGAATCACTTATATATGTTCTTCCTGCCATGAGACTACATGATTTAGTCGGAGGACTTTGCAGCTACGTCAAATCAATCACTTATGCACAAGCTTTAGAGGACGACATTAATTTTTTTCTATTGCATACAATTTTGTTTTAAAATTTGACAACACACGTTATCTTATTTTTTCTTTGTAATAATGATTTGCATGAAAGTCTGGGTACAAAGCTCGCAGGCATATCCCATTAGCTTGACTCAAATAACCTAAAAGAATTGATAAAGGACGAGTTGCCCATAGATCTTGATTGTTTCAATTTAGTTGTACGGACGATTATAGTTTGACGACATCCAAACAGTTAAAAATAGAAGGGGACTTATATCAAAACATTGTCTTGACATGCGGTTTTGGGCATGTTCTTACATTCACCGCAAACCCAGCTCCTCTCGAAAAGTCGAATGTCGAAGATTGAGCGTGTCAGCACTTATTTCAAAATTGTTTGAATTTAAGGACCATTTTGGCAATCGGATCTTTGACTAAATTAACATGAACTTTTTTAAAAAATAATTCAATTTCAGATTTCTCCTTGTACCTATGCTTAAAATTACCCTCCTTTTATGTTTTTTTACATCCGTCTCATGACTATTTTTTTACATTTTTGAAAGAAGATTAAAGTGCATAATTATATTTTTCATTTGTATCTTTTTTTTTTACTCTTTTCAATTGATCTTTAGCGGTTAGTACTACTACTACATAGCGAGAAGAGCTGTAGCAGTTAGCACCAGCAGGTTAGCAGAAGAAAACGTGCACACAGACGACACAGGTAGGAATCAGCGGCGGGATAAGAGTAGGTAGCAGCAAAACACACCGAACCAGTACATTTTTCTCTCCTCTGAATTTCTTCTCACATTCACAGCTCCCATCGATCTCCTTCCTAGCCACCAAGCTCACCACCTCTTCCATCCCCTTCTGCTACCTTCTCTCTTGTGCTGGCCTTCGCCATCCCCTCCAATCAAGGTCGCCCCCAGGTCCCCGTAGATCTAACCATGTCCATTAAAGTTCTATTCCTTCTTTCCGCCACCCCATTTTGTTGTGGAGTATACGGCAAAGTATAATGATGAACAATACCATTTTCCTTGCAAAAATTATCTAATATTCCTGACGTGTATTCGCCTCCACGGTCAGTTCTAAGAATTTTAATCTTCTTGTTTAATTGATTTTCCACTTCCGCTTTGAAAACTTTAAAAGCTTCAAAACCTTCCGATTTGTGTTTGAGGAGATACACATAACCGTACCTTGAATAATCATCTATGAATGTAATAAAATAGATTTTCTGCCCTCCCAAAGTGGGTGTGGAAAATTCACCACAAATGTCAGAATGGACGATTGCAAGTTGTTCAGAGGATCTGCTAGCTTTTGGAAAGGGTGACCTGGTCATTTTTCCCAAGATACACGCCTCACATATTCCATAATCTACCCACTTAAATTTCAGAATTCCAGAACTAATGAGCCTTTTAATTCTGTTTTTAGATATGTGACCCAGGCGTAAGTGCCAAAGATAGGACTCGGAACAATTATTGCTGCCAGCAATATTCCTCACCATTGAGTTATCTTCCCCCAAAAGGAAATTGTTTTCAGATATATCATTAAGAAAATAAAGACCTTCATGTCTATCTCCTGCATGCACTAGATTACCATCTAGAAGAATCTTAACTTGAGCATCTCCAAACAGTACTTTATAGCCAACAACTTCCAATTTCGAAACTGAAATTATGTTCCTTCTCATGTTGGGTGAAAACAGGGTATTTTCCAAGACTAGTTTTCCTCCATTAGGGAGTTGTAGTTCATAATTTCCAATTCCAAGGATGTCTGCTTTAGCACTAGTTCCTAAATAGACAAATTTGTTTCCCCTTGGAATTGTTTTAAAGGATTTAAATGAACCATTATCTCTAGCAATGTGTGCAGTGGACCCTGAGTCTACAACCCAACTGTTATGAAAAGTAGTAGTAAATAAAGACTCGGTGCAAACATAAACATCGGTTATACCTTCAGGGGATTCATTCCCCTTGCGGCTGTCTTCCCCTTTAGTATTTTTCTGGTTGTCGTTGGTTTTCCTTCTTTTAGGGCAATCTGATCTGTAGTGTCCATAATCACCGCAGCCTTGACATCTGAAGTTCCTCTTCTCAAAATTCTGAGAAGAGTTGCCGTTGTGATTGTTGCGTTGTACCTTATCCCTCCTATCATCAAAATACTTGTTGTTGTAGTTGTTGCGCTGTCCAGTATCCCTTCTATCATTCCTGTAAGACCTCTGGTCTCTGTCCCTCTTACTATTAATCTTGTCCCTGAGATCTTGTCCAAACTTCCTTTTCTGCAAGTTCCTTTTGTTGCCATTGCTTCTATGTTCACCAAGATGAAGCTCAGTATGGTGTGAGTCTTTCTCCTTCCCTGCATTGAGCTTTCTATCTTCCTCCATCAATAAGTGTTGCCTCATGCTCCTCATATTGAGTGTACGCTCTGAATGACAAAAGGAGATTTTGAACTGTTCCCATGATGGTGGCAAGGAGTTCAGGACAACCATTACTTGGACTTCTTCCTGGAAGGGATAACCAGCATTTTTCAGTTCCTCGGCCAAGACAACAAGCTTGTTCAAGTGTTCATTAACAGATTTGTCACCCATCCTTGAATTCAGGAATTTATTCACAAGGCTCAATACTTTCATCAGAGAAATCTCTCCAAAATCTTGTTCCAGCCTGATCATAATGCCGCAAGCTGTGTCTTCAGTTTCATATTCAGCAGCTAGTGAATCTGACATTGAACCTAACATGAAAACTCTGGCATTCTTGTTATCCTTAGTCCACTGCTTTAATTCATCCATGTATTCCTGCTTCTCTTCATCTGTAGCATCGTCTGTTGGCTGGATTGGTGTAGGAGCATCGACAATATAATCTATATTTTCCGAAGTGAGCAAATACAATAACTTTCTCTTCCAAACTGTGAAATTGTTTCCATCCAGCTTGTACGCACGCATCAGCTCAGCAAACACGGCATTGGAGGCCATTGGGAACGAGGAGATTACAGACTTACAGTGATGATGTCCTGTTTCTTGTTGAAGTTCTGTCGAACAGGTTCCCCACGCTGCTGATGGCGAGGGGCAGGGACGTGCGTGCTCGTTGGAGAAGCGACGTGAGTTGTTGATGGCGACTAGTAGCAGCTGGCGATTCCTCCGGGCAGACAAAGCAGCTGGATGGCGAGTTCCTCGGCGAGATCGATCCCGACGAGTTGCTGCAGACCCGTGACGCAACGGCGACGTAACAGACCGGGGCGGCAGCAGCGACACAACAGACAGGGGCGAGAACGGCGGGTGGCAATGGAGCAGACGGGGGAGGCGAAAAACTGTGCGGAAGCGAGGCGGCGAGCGGGTCAGTGTTGAGCAGCGGCGGCGGTGACGGATGCTTCGCATAATCTGGACACGAAGCTGAGAGGTAGATCGATCTTATTTCCCATTTTCTTCTATTCCCAGTAAACGTACGTGGCTTGTTTCCTTTCACGATTTGGACTCCTTGGAGCACGTGGAAAGTTTGGCTGTACGTGACCGATTAAGAGACGACGGTGATCAGACGATGATTAACACCAACGGAACGCCATTAATCTCCTGATTAAGCTCTGATACCAATATAACAAATATTAGCGATTCGGTCTAACCCCTATTCCTCGATCCTTTTCCGTGGTTCCGCTCACAATGATTTTTGAGGATAGGGGTTAGGGACCAATATATAGTGTGCTTTCCAGTTTAATTTAAACTGTACCAATTGCAGATAATTCCAGATAAACTCTGTTTAAACGAGAGTCCAGGCTAAGCTAATCAACCACGATCACTAGTAGCCTATATGGATTCTTAAACTGCAATTTTAGTCCCTTGCACGTGAGTGTGAGTCGCACGCTGAATTTGAATACAAATATCAAATTCACAGGCTTTAACAATTCAAGGCGCCAATCCCTTGAACAACCTGGCGTTCCATAATATGTTGTGCCCGGGCAAATATACAAAGATGTATAATATTATTCCAGCGTTAATAAACACTGTATTCCAACATACATGTACCGGCTTCCTTGAACACACAATTCCATTCAAGTATATATATCAAGCAATATCCAACGCAATGGTAAATTCCATATTGAGTAATTATATTCCAGGAGATTAAATAATGTAGTATGTAAATATGTTGCAAGCCACACCATAAAATTCCTACAGTCCTACCTCCAAGGGCACTGCCGGTACGGACGCCGGCATGGCGGCGGCGCTGCCGGGGTCGCCGGATCCCACGACTGCGGCCAACGCCGGCGGAATCGGTAAGATTTTCTCCCCTGCCCCTGCGTCCTCTCGCGGCAGGTTGGTTCCTCGCCCTGATGCCGAGTTTTTGTGCGCCTGCACACAGCTTCAGAGCCTGTGAAATGCTACGCCTTCAAGAGCTAGCTGCAGGAGTACGCGCAGGAAGCCGATCTCCCAACTCCTGATTATCACACGGTGAAGGAGGAGCCTGCCCACGAGCTGGTCTTCAAGTCCATGGTGGTAATCGACAGCGCCAAATACGACTCGCTGCCCGGATTTTTCACCCGGAAGGTCGCGGAACAGTCGGCCATTGAAGCCGCGGTCATGGAAATTATGGAGTCCATCCCAACCACTCAGACAATCCGAGCAGCTGTAAGTTTCTCTCTTAGAGCATGTCTAACAGACCCCCTAAATGGCCCAAACCCGTATAATAACCGCCGATATACGGGTTTGGGCTCTACCCGGCCATCTAGCAGACCCCGTAAATGGACCACCCCGGACGGTTTTTTACAAGTTTGGGTAGGGGGCGGCCCGTCGACCCCTACATGTGCGGGTCGGGAGGAGATGTAGAGGGCCAACCCTCTACCTCGTGCGAGCTAGGGCGCGCTGAAGATTCAGGTTCGAATCCACTTTCATTCGCCCCGCCGCCAGCCGCAGCCAGCCGCCGCCGCGTAGATCCGGCCGCCTCCGAGGCACCGCACCCCCGCCGGACACCGCCGCACCCCCGCCGGACACCGCCGCACCCCCCGCCGGGCCCCCAGCGGTCCTCGGCGCCCCTCGACTCGCCGCGCCGTGTGCATCTCCGCCGCCTCCCCACGGTGAGTACTCGCCGGCTGTGTTTCCTCTTCGATTTCGCTGTTCCGCGGGGGCCTGATCTCTGCTTCGCGATGCCGTAGATGTCTGCGGACGCGACCATGGATGATGTGGAGCATTCCGATGATTCCTTGAGCTGGTCTTCGGGGGATTCGGACCTCGACGAGCTGCTGAGCGACGACGACATGGAGATGATGCAGTACATCTTCCGCATCAAAGACCTCGAGGACCGCGCGAAGCTGCTAGATCAGAGAAAGGGTTCCACGAAGGGCCGCATATGCATCCCGCGGAACCGCGCGCTCGGCCACGAACAGCTGTGGCAAGATTATTTTGCCGAGGTACCTACCTATCCCCCCCGTCTCTTCCGTAGGAGATACCGCATGCGTAGGAGTTTGTTCACCAAAATCGTGAAAGATTGTGAAGCAAACTCCGATTATTTTAAGCAACGGAGAAATGCCGCCCAAGTCATGGGATTTAGCCCATATCAGAAAATATCAGCTGCCATGAGGGTGATTGCATATGGTATCCCTGCGGATTATACTGACGAGTACCTTCTCATTGGGGTACAAACAACCACAGATTGTGTGCGTATGTTTGCCAAGATGGTGATCAAGTTGTATGGTGAGACGTATCTCCGAGCTCCAAATGAGGATGATACAAAGAGGCTCATGGAGATGAATGAAAAGAGAGGGTGGCCTGGGATGCTTGGTAGTCTAGATTGCATGCATTGGACATGGAAAAATTGTCCAAAAGCATGGCATGGAATGTATTGTGGAAAAAGCAGTGATGCTACCATTGTGCTTGAAGCTGTGGCATCCCAAGATTTGTGGATTTGGCATGCATACTTTGGACTACTGGGGACACTCAATGACATTAATGTCTTGAATAAATCCCCTTTATTTAGAAGAATAATTAGGGGTGATGCACCACCTTGCAACTACAAAGTTATGAACAATGAGTACACCATGGGGTACTATCTCACAGATGGTATTTACCCAGACTATGCAACTCTTGTGAAGGCAATTAAAGAGAGAAAGGATAGGCCTTTGACAAGAAAAGAAGCAAAGTTCACAAGAGAACAAGAGGCTGCTCGCAAAGATATTGAGAGAGCTTTTGGTGTTTTGCAAGCAAGGTTTGCCATTGTTCGGGGTCCTGCACGGTTTTGGGACAAGGAGACTCTTGTCGACATCATGACATGTTGTGTGATTCTTCACAACATGATCATCGAAGATGAGAGGGGGTTAAGATTGCCATGTTTCTATGATAATGTTGGCACCCGAGTTGTGCCCGAGAGAAACCCTGATCGGCTTGAAGCTTTTCTTGCAGGGCATCGCGGCATTGAATGTGCTGAGACTCATCACCAGCTCACCCAAGATCTGATCGATCACCACTGGCAGTTGCATGGCCAATGATTCATTTTCCTTCTTCTATGTGTGAAACATTGATTGGCAGTTCGGAAAACATTTTATTTGTGTGAAACATTGATTGTAATAGTTAAGATTTTTATTGTGTGCTTTGAACATTTTATTTGTGTGAAAACATTGATTGTAATAATTAAGATTATTATTGTGTGGTTTGATAATTTTATGCAATGTGATAAGATGTTGCGTTGATATGCAAAATGTCCAAAACCCTGTTTTCTGAGGGGCCAAAAGCTCGTGCGAGCTAGCAGACCCCCTACTCCCACCCCGTAAAACAGAATATTCTGTTTTACGGGGTGGGGGTAGGGGGTCTGCTAGCTCGCCCGAGTTTTTGGCCGGCGAAATGCGTATACAGGGCGCTCTACACGCGTTTTAGGGGGCGAAAACATAAGGGGTCTGTTAGACGTGCTCTTACATATAGTCAGCTTCCCTGGCTTGTGCTTGTTAGTGTGTAGAAACTATATATATATATATATATATAAGCATGTATGTGTATGGTGATGACCAGCATTCTTTGTCCTCACTACTTAGGAAAAAACTAATCACCGAAATTATGTACTCCTAAAATCACATTTGTGGTGCTTCCTGCAACATCTACAAGCTTCCTGAAATTATACAAGTTAATCCCTGCAAAATTGTTTTCTAATTCTATCTGTAATGTGAAAATGTTAGAAATCTGCTCCACGATCCTGGCATGGTGAAGCCGTTGGTTCCTAATTGTATACGCTTGGGGAACTCATGTCGCCCCCAATTTTTGACCCGTGGACCAAGCAAAATACCCCACAGTAAAAGTATGCTTGAGAGTTAGGATGGCTAAATTAGAAAAATATTCTATTACCAGAATCGATTGAGCAATATTTTGCAACGTTAGCATGACTGAACCTATTTTGCCCAGCCAGTTTCAGAGTCTGTCCTATTACCAGTTCCTTTATTTCGAAACTTTGAAGAACATGGTTTATTTAGTGGACACATAATAATCTTTACAAAGGTGTCATAACCTATTTTGTGAGGACTTCGGTGTAGACAATGTTTTTTGTGTATATCTCGCTTGTACTGAGTTTCTTCTTCTCCTTAGTCTTCTTATTCTTCTTCTTCTTCTTCTTCTGTTTTTCCTTCTCTTCTTCACGTGTCTTCTCCTCTTCATGTGTACCTGTTAGTACCTTTATGTTTGCTGTCGCCGTTGCTCTTGAAAGTGCAACATATAGTTGGCCATGTGAGAAAACTGGTTCAGGTAGGTAGACGCCGACATTTGGTATTGTCTGGCCTTGTGATTTGTTTATTGTCATTGCAAAGCTTAGCCTGACAGGAAATTGTTTCCTCTAGAAACGGAACGGGAACATGTCATCGTCAGACGGACATAATGGTATCCGAGGCAAGAAAACTCGCATTCCTGAATGCTGTCCTAGCACGATCTCTGCATCGATTGCATTTTTCTGAAATGCACGTACGACTAACCTTGTGCCGTTGCATAGGCCGTTAGCGGGGTCGATGTTCCTGAGTAGTATGATCGGGCAATTGATCTTGAGTTTTAGCATATGGGGAGGCAGTCCGTTTGGGGTAAGGGTGTTTAGAAATTCTTATGGATAGTAGTTATGTGGGTCTTCTTCTACAGAATCGAAGCTGTGGTATACCATCTCCTCCCCTGGGAACCGATCAATCATTTTTAGGTTGATTCTGTCTACGCAGTCGTTGTTTGTAGATAAAATTGCTCTTGATGTGATGTATTTTGGATCTTCAAGGGAAGCGCCGTCAGTTGTATATATATCGTCGATGAGTTTATCTAGCCCATTTTCACCTGCCTTAGTTTGTACACATATACTTTTAGGCACAAGTATTTCACCTTTATCGTTTGTCTCCTCTGTCCTGTTTCCAACGCGTAGTAGGTATTCCGCGAACCCCGGGTCGTTTTCATCCCTCATGTTGCGCACAAGTTTCATTTTTCTCATGCATTTCCATAGCTCCGATCTGCTTAGTGACGCGTCTACTATTTGGGCTCTTGTTCCTTTTCGGACAACAGGGAGAACTTGTCTAAAATCTCCTCCAAATATGATCGTTTTCCCACCGAAAGGAAGATCTGGTTCTTCCATTATGTCCTTCATACTTCTATCTAGCGCCTCAACTGCCTGCCTCTTAGTCATTGATGCTTCATCCAAGATTATTAGCGATGCAGCTTTTAGCAGTTTGGATGTCCCGCTTTCTTTTGTGAATCCACAAACTGATGCATCGTCTATTCTTAGTGGAATCTTGAACCTTGAGTGTGCGGTCCTCCCTCCAGGCATTATGGAAGCCGCAACGCCGGAAGTCGCCGTTGCTAGAGCAATCTTTCCTTGTTCACGTACCGTGGCTAGGAGCCCTCTATAAAGAAATGTTTTTCCCGTGCCGCCCGGTCCATCGACGAAGAAAACTCCCCCCTTTTGGCTCTCAATTGTGGCTAGGATTTCTTCATAGGTTGTTCGCTGCTCTTTCTTTAGGCTCGTATGTAAATATGCGTCCTTAGGGTCTACCTCGAGCGAGTACTCCTCGGTCATCTCCCTAGGCATTTCATTCGTCGTGTCATGATGTTCGTCGATCTCCGCCAGGGGAAAGGACTTGATGTCTTTTCCCATTGATTGTAACATGCCTCTGATATTTTTTAGTACCATTTGTTCGACCGTGTGCTTGCATTTGCAGCTTCTGTTGTAGTCTTCAGACATTGCCTCGAAGTGACTGTTCCAGAGGCCACGAACATTGCTAGGCTCACAAAACACCAGGATTGTTGCGAATAGCCTTCGTAGGGATGATGGCATCCGAAATAACTCTGCTTCTGTCATGCAGTCATCTAGTGTGTTGTCTGCCTCAATTAGCCCCCTTCGTTCTGCAGCTTCGCGAAAGGTTGGCATTACTTGTCCATCAACTGTCCGTAGGTCTTCGTAGCTTGTGGATCCTGACAAGTGATTTAGGAGAACTCGGAGATAGTATCTTTCTCCTTCTGCTGGATGCGCTGATACCATCCTGCCAACCTGGAAGATGCTTTTTCGTTTCCTCTCTTGCCAAAACTTCCCACTTTTTTGCCAAGTAAAATGTTCCGGGAAGTCCTTGTATAGTATTCCATGTGCTTTCTCATTTAAGCGGTTTGATTCAAAGTATGCTGTTAACATTGACCTATCATTTCCACCATGGTTGATAATGTTGTTGATATTTTCTGTAGCATTATACGAGACCATATGCATATTTGGGAGATGTAACTGTAGTTGCTGGACCGATGGGTGTATCTGGCTTAGTTCGAATCCATATATTCTCCATAGTGCTTCCGGAGGTGTCACCCACCGTGCATCTCTATACTGTCTAATCTCATCAAATTCGTCTTCATTTGCTTTCTCGGTCACGGATACGGATGCTCGATCATGTCCTTTGTGGATGTATTTGAACAGTTACTTAACGGCTTTGATACTTGAGCATATCTCTATATTTATGTGACAGTTGAACATTCTCAATAGATATGGGTTGTAAGGAACGACCCACCTGTTATCTAGCGTGCAGTTTCGGACTGTTTCAGTCCTTCCGTCTTTGCGTCTCCTGTACATTGGGTAGGAGTCCTTGCCTTGAATTTTAGTTTCATTAAATGGCCTTGGATAATTGTTCTTGCATGTCTGTCGATTCTTTGTGCATGGGCAGTTTTTATTCAGCGCACCACAAGGACCATGCATCATATGCTTGATAACCATTTTATATAGCTCCAGGTACTTATGCTTGTTAGGTAGCTCAGCGGAGATTATTTTGTCATATTGCTCTGGAGACGTGTACTTGTATTTTCCGGTCATGATCAGCAGAAAGTGAGCATGGGATAGTCCCCTCTTCTGAAACTCTACAACGTAGGTATATGCCTTGACCGCTACAAGAATGTTCTTCTCAAATAGCTGCTTCTTTATTTCTTCTAGCTTCGCCCTGAAAACACGAACCATGATATCTGGACGATCTTGTGGTGTCTGCCCACACTCCAGTGCACGTGTAATCTCCTCCCAATTGGGGTTGCACGTCATCGTCAAGAATATATCCGGCTTTCCGTTTTTTCTGACTAAAGCCATTGCATCTAGATACCGTCGAAGTTTATCTCGTGGTCCTCCAATAAATGAAGAGGCGAGAATTGTTCGTCTTTCGGCTGCATTTCCATTTTGTTCTCCGGCTTGAATGCTATCTAGAAGACCTTGGTATAGATTTGCCATTATCTCTTTCTGATGATGAAACATGTAGTCTAGTCTGGAGCTCTCAATCTTAATGTATGTATCTACAACAAACTGTTGGAGGAGCCGTCCACCGTACAATATTGGGTTGAATATGTTTGGACGTGTATGCAATTTATAGCAATAGTATTCTTTCATGGTTACCTAGAGCCTGCTGTTTGCATCTGTTCCAAGCATTGCAACATATAAAGTTAGTTTGTGTAGGATTTACCATATATCAATATTGAATCTAAAAAGACAGTAATAATAAATGAAACATTAACCTTGGTCGTCCTCTTCATCACTATCTTCCATAGCAACCCTCGTCACATCTTGCTCTTTTGTTTTGGCTTTTGGGATCTTCGAGTGCCAAACCAATTCACCTCTTGGAAAGAACAGAGGGTATGACAGTGGGTCATAGCACCCTGTTTCGCTAGAAAATGGTGTTTTTAGCGGAAACTATTCCCGGTGTTCTAGGGGTTTTCCCTAGATATGTACATGAGAGTACAAATTGCGGGCGTGCCATCTTGTTAATAAAACAAGCAAATAAAATAACAAAAGACAATAATAAACACAATATGGGAACGCTGCATTTTTATTCATATCATTGCATCATACAAATACAAATGGCATATTCCCATGAACTATATCTATTCCGCCTTCTGCGTTGCGCTCATGGAGTATCTGAATCAGGAGATTGCGTAGTTCATTGATTCCCGGAGCTTTTGTAAGCATCCAGTTAATTACATCCGTAGGGTGGAGCCTACGGAATACCTCCGATTAAGCTGCGCTGATGGTCGTCATGATATTTGGATTGCTCATCCATATGCATTGTGATATTTATGAATATGTCGTGCGGGTGGCTTTGTTTCGCCGATACCCGGTCACGTGTACTATCCTCATGTTGGTGTGACCAACAAGATATGTCGATGAAGGGGATGACTTTTGCCTCGTCGGAGCCCAGTCATGTAACACCCCGATTTCATCAAACGTGGACGTGTGTGTTGCTATCGCCTCGTCGGTGCCCAGCAACGGAGTGTCCGTTCCTGTAGGTTTGTGACATGTTGATAAAGTAGTGACTTGGCCTCGTCGGCACTTCGCCATGATTTCGCCCTGCCTCGTCAGCACTAGACGTATGATAAAACAATGCAAATACAGCCTTTGTCTCAACCGAGACCTGACCATGATGTCGATAGAGAAAATATCACTTTGCAAGACGGATGATTCTTGCCGAATATATTATATTGTGCTTCTTGGTAGGAGCAAGATGTATGTTGTGTATATGATCTTCGCCTCCTCATGAGAAGCGGTGTAGTCATACGATCAATCTCTCCTCCTGGTGAGAGGCAAGGTAAAAGTTATGTATGGACTCTTTTGCACTTGGCATTGGCCGTGTGCGCTTGTCATAGTTTGTACGGAGCTGCAGTCGACTAGCCCTGTAGGGAACATCCCGCACCCACTCATGTACTCTTGTCATCAATCTCATCGGGAAACCATGATTCATGGCCTCTCTTCGACGGTATAATTTTCGGTCACTTGCACGAAAAATAGGACCAACGGATGCACGCACCATAGAACACGTGCTCTTGTCATCAATCTCATTGGGAAACCATGATTTATGGCCTCTCTTCGATGATGTAATTTTCGGTCACTTGCACGAAAAATCGGACCAACGGATGCACGCACCATAGAACACGTGCTCTTGTCATCAATCTCATCGGGAAACCATGATTTATGGCCTCTCTTCGAGGATGTAATTTTCGGTCACTTGCACGATAAATTGGACCAATAGATGCACGCATAATAGAATAATTTTCTCGGGCGAGAAGTATAGGATATAGCCGCTGATCACTTACCATCGAAGAAGCTCCTCGCGGATGACGCCATGGCCACCGAAGAATGTGATTGGAGTGGATGGTGTGGTTTGCATGGATAGTCTCTCTCGTGATCGTCGCCGCTAGCGAATCGACCCAAGATTAAGACGTGCGTGGTGTAGCCGAGGATCTACGTCAAAGAGCAAAACGGTGATGAGGTCTCGTTTGGCTCCTTACGTTTGTGCGATCTCTCGTGGGACCGGTGCTTTTCCGGGCAGGCATGCGTGTCGCCTCTCGTCCGTGCCTCCGGCGTCCGTGTGCGTATCTGCCTGTGCGTGCTCTCTCGTTCGTTTATATAGGCTTGACAGGGCTTGCCGATCAGGTCGGTTTGTTGGGAACGCGTCATGTTTTGAACCGATCTTATCTTAACGAGCTGGCCTACGTGACGAGAGCAATGCGATCACATTGCCGCTTACGCCGCTCGTGGCTAATCTCATGCAAATTGAATCCAGGCATGAGGCATCTGCAGACTCAATGACCTATGGGTCCATCAGCTAGGTAGGCTATTGATTAATTGTCCAGCATTGTTTTGATACATGCGTACAAGTCGTGTCAGAAAGGCATTATTGCTCCATAGATTGTGGCCTTAGATTTGCCACGTAGTGGTTATGGATGAGCAGCAACGTGTACTATATATACTTATTATTTTTTTTGCTCCTTCCATCGAATATTCAAGATTTTGGATACATGCAGCTGGTCGAGTGATGTTCAAAAGACTAGAAACTTTGCTGGCTCCTAGTTGATCCAATACTTCCGAACATCATATATCTTAAACGAGATGTTGGAAATATAATCTGTTTAGACCTTTCCGATGTGGACGATAAACTCTACAAAATAAGTCCAATATCATATATATATTTCCATGAAAAAATATGTACCTTGTGGGACCCACACGTCATGGACCAGAGCAAACACATGAGGCAAACAAGTAGCTGATTTTCCATTGCTTGTGCTGCATGCATGCAAGTGATCGACTGGTGCTCCAAAGCTCTAAAATCTAGCTAGCTTTGTACATGTATGATCCAACACTTTTCAACATCATATTCCTCAAATGATAAATCAAAATTTTAATCTGTTCGCACCATGGCGATGTGCATGACGAATCCTATAGAATGAGCCGAATATCTTATATCGATATTTTCGTGAATATTTTGTATGATGTGGGCCCCACACATCATTGAGAAGAATTTTGCTAATTTACGCATGTGCGTGTATATAATATAGAATTTTTGGTACAAAAATTCGTCAAACAAATCCCCCCGCCGAGTGTAGTGCATGCGTGAAGAGCAGGGACTAGACTTTGCGAAAGAAAAAGAAATAAGAAGGATGAGACCCCGCGAGACTTTATTAACGCAACCATATTGCATTGGAATAACGTCTTGGCCTACTCAAGAGCGATTGTGACAATATATGGTGAAACATTCATACCATATATGTCAAAGTAAAATGTATGAATAAACACTTCTTTTGTTTGATGGCGCAATACCGTGCCATTATCCAATAAACACTGATAAAGGAGAGTAGAATCACAAAGTAATACGGTGAAATACTCCTTTATTTATTCTCATCGCGACCAAATACAACATGGTTCCCGCCGATGGTGTAAGATTTTGAAGAAATAATAAATTTATCAAGTTAGATGCGACCATAAAATGATAATTGGTGTCAGCCATCAGACTTGAAGGGTTTCACAGGTCGACACTGACCGCACTGGCATGTCGTACTGCTCCCATAAATTGTTTCCCGGATTTGATGCGATCGTAAAAAGGAACGATGCCAGCCATCAGACTCGAGGGGTTTCACAGCTTAGCACTGGCCGCACTGGCGCACCTTGCTGCTCCCAATAGTTGAAGCGTCTCAACGTCGTCGACAATATAGATGAACTGGGCAACCAATGGTGCCCCCGATATGGTTGGTATGACTAGTGGAGGGAAAATGCCCCCAGCGTGGTTTATATGATCAGTGGAAGGAAAATGCCCCCAGCATGGTTGATATGATCAGTGGAGGGAAAATGCCTCCAGCGGCGATAGATACGTTGGTGTAATCTATAGTTGTTGGGCGACCAACAATGACGCCTTGCATGCGCGGGCAATGTTGTTTTAGTATAGAAGCAGCTGCACAAGCCTCATGAAGAAACGTCATGGATCATGAGCAGAAATAAGAAACACATGGAAGAAACAAAACCATGAAAAGCAAAACAAAGGTTTTATTTTATTTTATTGAAGATTTTGGCTTTTCCGCTAGACACAAGCTATGAGTGTGACGTCAGAAAAAGCTGCCGAAGGACTCAGTCATTGGGAACCGTCGAAAAACCATGACAGTTATGATTCAATAACCTTTCATTTCATATGTGTATGTGTGTGCATGAGGGTGATGTGCTTGGGGGTGATCCCGAGAGGCAGCAAAGAATCGTACCCTAGCCCATCGGGGCATTGAGTAACCCCACAATTCCACCATGCTCCCTTTCATGCCTCAAGAACCCGGAAAACATGGGTGAGGATGCGTTGGGGTATACGGTTTTAGGACCATGGCTTGTAAAATTTTGTCATGCCTTTGAGGAGGGGTGGTGAATGACTACCAACCGCCTTCTTTCTAGTGATCCCCTTATTTCCCAGAACCGCTGGTCTTGCTTGGAGCCTACGGAGACTTTCTTTCTATGAGGATTGCTTGTATGACCCTTTTTTTTACTTCATGATGTATATTTTTTTCTTCCGAACTTGCTTGTGACTTGCTTCATCAGCTTGATTGCTTGAATTTGCTGGAAGATCATTGACATCTCTTCGGGGAACCACCTTGAGAACTTGGAAGGTAGTCATCCACCTTGGTGGACTAAAAACCCTCAGGCATATTATGTGGGGCTTTTGGTGGCACACCCCAGGGTTGCCAAGTGGCTACACACCAAGTCCAACTTATGTTGGAATAGGCAGCCCTTTCCTGATCTTTTCCTAGGATCTTCCCTGGAGCGAGGTGTCTCTACGAACCCGAGGCACATCCAGAAGCATGGGGGGTATGGGACCTCATTACTCGGAAGTCTCCCAAGTAGTCTCCTCCGCTGCCTCTCGGAACATATACGGTGTGTTGTGTGTTGTGGGTTGTGGGTATAGGTGCCGCTCCACTTACTATGATTTACACCGTGCTTCCGCTAGACAAGTCATAGGGCAGCCAAATCATCAGTCACGAGCTTTGTGTGATTGGGGAAAGCCATTTTAATGTAGGACCTGATAGTCCATGGTTTAATAAAACAATTTTTTTAAAGAAAAGACAACAAAGAGAGAGAAAACGAAAACAAATGAGAGAGAGAAATGTCGGTATGCGAAAATGATCACGCGTAATATTTCTTTAGATACCTCCTATTGATAGGTGGCATTGGGCGTTCACCATGTTGATCGATCAGCTGGTAAGCACCGCCATCGTACACTTGCTCAATGACAAATGGCCCTTCCCATTTAGGCTCAAGTTTTCCTTTCGCTTTACCTTTTACCACAATGGGGCGCCGGAGTACAAGAACTAGTTCTCCCTTACGGAAAACTCGTGGTTTAACGAGCTTATCATATGCGCGTACCATGTTTCGGCGATATAGCTCTAAATCTTGGAGCGCGTTGAGTCGATCTTCTTCAAAGGAATCCAGCTGCTGAAATCGTAGCCGAATTTGCTCGTCTTGAGTAATATCATCATGTATGGCCACTCTTAGGGATGGAATTTCCGCCTCCAGAGGGAGAACAGCCTCACTTCCATAGACTAAAGCATATGGAGTGGCTTGGGTTGGTGTACGGACCGTAACACGATATGCCCAAAGAGCTTCATAGAGACGATCATGCCAGTCACGGTGATGTTTGTGTACTGTCTTTTTCAAGATTTGGCCAAGGGTCTTATTAAATGCTTCAATTAAGCCATTGGCCTGTGGATAGTACCCTGTAGAGTAGTTCCACTGAATCTTATACTTGGTCATAAATCGGACCATCTTATGCGACTTAAAAGCATTTGCATTGTCAGAGGTAATGCGATGTGGGACTCCAAAGCGATAAATGATATTACGCTCTAGAAAGTTTATAACATTGTCAGTTTTTACCTCATTTAGTGGTACTGCTTCCGCCCACCTAGAGAAATAATATGTGGCAGCAAGTATAAATTTGTGCCCCTTAGAGGATGGAGGATCAAATGGACCAACAACATCTATACCCCATGCATCAAAAGGCCATGCGGGTACGGTTGGGTGTAGAGGGACTGGTGGTTGGTGTTTTATAACACTGTGAATTTGACAACTGTGGCATGACCTCGCTATGTTAAGGCAATCTTTCATTACCCCAGGCCAATAGTAGCCACTTAGTTTGATACTATGATACATTTTTGGTCCACTTTGATGCCCACCGCAAACACCGTGGTGGACCTCTTGCAAAACATGGTCCGCTTCATTTCTAGACACACACCGTAGTAGCATCTCTTGTCCAAAAGCGCGCCGGTACAAAGTCCTTTCTTTAATTACGTAGGAAGACAGGCGTCGCTGCAACCTGCGCCTTTCCACTCCATCACTCGGGAGTATCCCATGGTTAAAGTAATCTAGAAATGGCTGGCGCCAATCGGCATCATGACTGACATTGGAAACCACGTGGTTCACTTCATACTCTGGTGGGATTAGTTCCAGTACGGCTGGGAGGAGCCACCTTTCCTCTATTTGTACTTGAGCGGGGCCCCCTTGGGGGAGCACTAACGCTGCTACAAGTTTAGCCAATGCGTCTGCTGAGGCATTCTTACTCCTTGGAACATGAAATAATTGTACGTGCTCGAATTTGCTCATGACAACTTGGGCTGCCATGTGATATGGTACCAGTTCTGGTTTACGTACTTTATATATATTGTTTACTTGGCGAATGATAAGCTGAGAATCTCCATATACTAATATGTTCCGCACATCCATGGAGAGTGCTATAACGAGGCCAAAAAGAAGAGCCTCATATTCGGCTTCATTATTCGTGCACTCCTCTTTGAGGAGGGAAAAAGAGTGGTGTATGGTGCCCCCTTGAGGGGTCTTGAAAACCAAGCCTGCGCCGGCTCGTCGTTTAACTTCTCCATCAGGATCCGTCTCTGTGCGAGCGGCTCCATCGAAATAAAGTTCCCATTGGGAATCGATGTCAACAGTAAATACTTCCTCGTCAGGCAACTCAACAATCAATGGAGAGTCGTCGGGCAGTGGATGTGCTGCAAGAAAATCAGCCAATGCTTGACCTTTAATTGCCTTTTGTGGAACATAAGTAATATCATATTCCATCATGGATACGGCCCATTTACCGAGGCGGCCCATGAGCACAGGTTGATTTAGCACATACTTTAAGGGATCGGCACGTGCTATAAGTTGTATCTCGTGTGCTAGCATATAATGTCATAACTTTTTTAGGGCAAAAATTAGCGTTAAACACAACTTTTCTATGGCCGAATAATTATGCTCAGCACCAGCCATGGCACGACTCAGATAGTAGCAGGCTACTTCTTTCCCTTCGTCATTGTGTTCAGCCAGTAGTGCACCAACCGAGGAGGGTTGGGCAGCAATACAAAGAATAAGTGGCCGTCCTCTAGTCGGAGCGGCTAGGACATGAGGGTTTAATAGATATCGCTTAATACTTTCAAGCGCATTTTGACATTGCTCGTCCCATTCAAAGGGGAAACCTTTCCTCATCATTCTCGTGAAGGGTTGGGTACGCCCTGAGGGGTTAGATATAAAACGACGTATATACGCGAAATGACCTTGTAAGGATTTTAACTCTTTCAAGTTCTTAGGTGGCGGCATGTCTCGTATTGCTTTAATGTTCTTTGGTGAGATCTCGATGCCACGGTGATGCACAATGAAACCCAAAAATAGACCAGATTGTACGACAAAGTCATATTTTAGAGGATTCATCTTTAGTTGATGTTTCCTCAGACGAGTAAATACGACTCTTAAATCATCCTGATGCTGCAGGCAATCTCTGGTTTTGACAACCATGTCGTCGACGTAACATTCCACAGAATCATGGATAAATTCTCCCAAAACACAAGTCATGGCGCGTTGATATGTTGCACCTGCATTTTTTAGTCCAAAAGGCATTACAGTATAATAGAAATTGCCCTTGGGCGTTCGGAAGGCAGTGTCAATTGCATCGTGCTCATCCATCTTAATTTTATTATAGCCGGATGATCCGTCCATGAAGGAAAAGGCACCATAACTTGTAGTAGAATCAATAACGATCTCAGTGATGGGTATAGGGAAATCATCTTTGGGGCAAGCACGGTTTAGGTCCCGGAAGTCGACACATATCCGTATTTGCCCATTCTTTTTTTTTCTACCGGGACAATATTTGCTAGTCAACGAGCATATTGTACCTCTTTTATGAAGCCGGCGGTGATGAGTTTGTCCACCTCGGCGATGATACTATCTTGTAGTTCTGAGCGAAAGCGGCGTGGTTGCTGCTTTACTGGCCTGAACTGGGGAGCAATCGCTAGCTTGTGAGTGGCGACCTGGGGGTCAAGTCCTGGCATTTCTTTATATGACCACGCAAAGCAGTCCCGAAACTCTATCAAGAATTCTCGGTAACTTTCACGTTCTTGCAGTGTGAGAGAGGCACTGACGAAAGTAGGGCGCGGGTCATCCTCCGTACCCAAATTAATCTCGACGAGCTCATCAATAGTGCATTGCCCACCATCCTCAAGCTGTAGAGGGGCGGGAGCGGCATCAAGAACCTCTCCTTGATTAATTGGCATGGCTCTATGAACCTGAGATAGAAGATAATTTTCATTTTTTATTCCATCATGTGCATTAGACCGAGGTTGGTGTGAGGTTTGATAGAAATAAGTACCATCATCCACGTGAGATGTCGGTTTTTTCTTTCCATAATCTTGAGAATCATATACATAAGTCATATGGCATGTAAAATGTTGCGCAACATCATACTCTTCATCCTTGTTTTCACAGGATTCAGAGTGGATATAGCCCAAACCGTACTTCGGTTGTGTCTTGTTTTTACTCTTAACAAGCTTCTCGGCTTGTTCCCACCACTCCTCGCAAATGGCGGGTGGCGACGGTAACCTGAAATTTGTTTGGAGTTTAATTCCTGCTTTTTCCAATAAGCGAACCATTCTAGGTTCTGCTTTCATAGTAGTTGAAACTACATCAATGCCAAAGCAAGAGGGAGAAAGATTAAGTATAAAGTCACAAGGTTGTGACCATGGTACCTTATAAAACAGGGTAGGGTCAGAACCTCTGTGTTGTCCTGGGACCAAACGGACTTCCAGTGGCATTGTTACTGATACATACATGGACGGGGGCTATTTAAGTATAGCTCCCCTTGATTTCTCTATCTCCTCAACCCTTTTCTTTACAGTTCCTTCCGATGGCGTGGAACCTTCAGTTGTGGGCAACTGTAGCACAATGGAGGAGGGTGCTTTGCCCGCGCTGTTAAGGAGTTTAGGAACTCCTGCACATGCAGAACTTGTATTAGATACAGTGTCAGGTGGAGACATTGTTAAAAGGGTGAAAGACTCTTTATTTTTAAGACCATGAACATTAGAAGGCTCGGAGACAGACCTCAATACGAGTGGAGCTGTAGCGGAAGCTTCCACACTCGACAAGGGTGATGGTGTTTGTAGTGTAGCAATGAGGAAGTCCTCATTGCCAAAATGAGAGCGACCATAGCGAGGCATCGTCATGGAGGTTCGTCCTCTCCCGCGACCTCTACTTGAGGATTTTATCGATGAAATGTGGTTGCCTAAGGACTCGGTCCCCAAAGAAGGGGTGGAGCTGGGCGTGATGAGTATATCTACGGGTGGGGCCACCCTTCCTTGTTGGGTTTGCGGCTCCTCGCTCGGGAAGTAATATTTTGCATCAGCATGATGTGCTTCTTGGATGGTGTAAGGGTTTGGATTACCGGCTATGCGGTGTTGTTCACCACTTCCATCCACAAATCTTAAGCATTGGTGTAGTGTAGAGGGGACTACTT